>JAQIXD010000184.1:0-35554 GCA_034699985.1 Minunthozetes semirufus
TAATCATGTTTAAAATTTCATTGAAATCGGAACACTTTTATTGTGTCAAATTGTGTCAATCTTCCGTTATAGTCTTTCAATCAATTTATTGACGTTTGCAGGAAATGTGTTTAATGTCGTCTAATTATTTTGGTTTTTGTGCGAAACTAATTATATTTGATTTGAGAATTACTGCACTTTGAGCTCATATTAAATAATAATAAATAAAAGAGAAAATAATTTAAACAAAAAAATAATAATTTCCGCAAATATTATGTTTTCACGAATTTTTCTAAATAAACCATATATTAAACACTGAATAGATTTTTCATTTATTATTTGCATTATTTTCAAATCAATTGATTTCACTGAGAATACAGACCAGAATCGTATTAAAAGATTATATTCTATACAATAATTAAAAATTTATGAATTGAAATAAAAAAATTAGTGATTTGGCGAAAGTGATTGATATTGACGTAAAGGGATAATCGATTTAATAAAAAGATTAACTTTTAGTCAAATTTATTTAATAATTTATAAATGTATTGAATTGAATGGCATTTAATACAGAAAAAGAAATTCGGACTCATTTTTGTTGTTATGAATGAAATACTTTTATTGCTATCATTAATACAATAGAATAAATGGGATGAAGAGATGATAGCAATCGATGGGAAGCGTTCACCACTATTTTCCAGCCCAGATTCCGATGAGTAAAACACTATATAAATGAATAATAATAATCGAAACATAAGTTAAGAAGAAATACTAAAAATAGTTATTATTTTTGCGAACAATAGTCAATACAACTGCTATCACTTCAATGGGTTTGATATGATTTCCGATAATAATAATAACACAATAAAAAGTAGTCAGTCCTCACCTGATAATAGACTGTGTCGGGAGTGTTTTCGTCGGGCGACCACACAAAAGACGCCACGTTTCCCGCCTTAAAACAAAATTATTAAGATTATTATTGAACTCAATTATAAAGAGATTATTACAAATTTAATTCTGAGTTAATATTATTTATGTTTTAAAAGCTATTAATAGATAATTAGAGATAATTTCAAAGATTTGATTCCATAAAAATGCGAACAATTTATATTTCAAGAAAAAAAATATTTGAAAATAAATTTAGAAAATAAAATGAGTTGTAAATTGTAATAGAGTAGAGTCGACACAAAACTTCTATATTTAGATCAGTCCGAATGTAAATAAAATTATCATTCAACATTATTCACCATTAACATTTATATTTATTCAAGTATTCACACGAAATTTCCTTTGAAAATAACTTTCTCAGAACTCATTTAAATTACTAAACCCCTAAAGGATTGCGAATTATTGAATTATTTTAAATGTTTTACCATTACATGAATAGATTGCACATAAGAGCATAACATTTATCAAGAATTCTAAATTTCTCTAAAGTTAGCAAGATGTTAGATGTTAGATGCTATGAGCAATTCTCATCTCAAATGAATCACATCCTTTAAATTAATATTGAATTTGAGATAAATATAATTAACGAGATTTAAGTTTTGGTTCAATTTTCAAATCATTATTCACTTAAAGTTCATTTGGTTATTCATTAAATTAAAAACCAAAGGCTTCTACAGATTCTGTATATTCTGTTCAACAGATCGTGACTTTTCAGAGTCTCTCCTAATCTTCATATCGATTGAGTTTTTTCTAAATTTAAAAAAAATGTTTGAAACCAGTGCTCAACCAAAACACATTCAATTAAAATGTGTGATAAGTTGTAAATAATTTTTACATTAAATGCTGACAAAATCGTGTTCAGCACAACACAACACAACCATCCCTTCTATCTCTTTTGGCACAAAGTGTTTCAATTATATGTATTTCGTTATAAAATTAAAGGGAAGTCTCTGTTTCAAAGTTCAATCAGAATTTGTGTCGAATTTCAAGAGTTTTATTAGAAATCTATGTTTGAGATAAAGTTTTTGAAGAATACAAGATGTGAAGAGTGGACTCACCTCACAAACTAATCTTAAATGTTTACGATATTCCTCAACAGTGTCCGTCACATTTGCCATATCCACTCCATTTATAACAAGTTCACAATAGCGACCCGCACCAGGAGTAGGATCCGGTCTGTTATTTGTAAAGTCAACGCCCGCATAAACCATATGTGATGGTGTGTTGAGATCTTGTGGTCTTTGTCCACCCCCTCCCTCGCGATTATTGGTAATATATAATGGATGGTATTTTGCTTGATTTGCCGGATTATTTCCCGATTCCACGACAAATGTGTAATTATTTCCTCTCTTCACATGTATTTCAGGAATAAGCAAATCGTTTATCCAATAGGCGACGCCCCACGACTGAACACCAGTAATGGGAGTATATCCTCTGTCTCCTCCACCCGGTCCTATTACTACTCTAAAGACCTGATCATTTTTAGCATGGATAACACTTGCTTTCCAAGGTTCTATATTTGATGAGTAAGCACTGGCACTGTTCTGCGATGGATGGGCCAACAGATCGCAATTCCTTTCGTTTTGAAGTCTTCCAAAAAGTATTTTTATGGGTTTATCTGAAGCTCTGGTGTATTCTATATTATGGAAAGCCGTCTCTTTCTTTGAGTTTAGAGGACCGATAGCCGCCACCACAACCATAGGGTTTGTGACAATAATTTCTTCGTCCGCGTTGTCATCTCTGGTATAGAGTTTCCTTTTGTAGGAAACCCTAAGAACTCCGTCGTTATAATTCCATAAAATAATTTCTGAGTCCTGTTTGCCTCCGACCACTTCGTCAGGACAGGCGCCACTGTTAGACTGAGGAGCGCACTATCGTATTGATTGAGACACACTTGTAGAGTTTGATCGATCAATGTTTGAGTCACTTACCTGTGCTTTTGCTGTAAGAGTATAGTCGACCACTTTAGCCCTTTGACTGAAAATATTTAGAAATTTAGAGAAAGAAATAATAGATAATTGAAATATCATTTTGATTTAAGTCATTTTTGTCATTACTCTGTTGAATCATAGAAGACAACCGTAACATCTGCGCCAACCATTTGAGCTCTTTGTGTGGAACCACTGAAAAGTCATTACAAGAATTTTAGGAAAAAAATTTATTTGAAATTCAATTAAATATAAAGACCTCAAACCAAAAGAGATGTATTGATCGGGTGCTGTACTCAAACAATAAAAATAATTGATTAGTTTGGGAAACGACATCATTCAGATTTCCATAATTAACTGACCAACTCTTCCTTCTAATTGGATATAAATGTCTGGATGTCTCACTTCCCAACTCATTTGCAATACGTCCGCAAATATTGTCTCACAATTAGGAAACGATGAAACCTATTAAACATAATTGAATTACTTTTTTCATTATCTTTGGTATAAATGATTAAAAACCTCTGAAGAAAGCATCTTTAGATCTGGAGGAACGTTAAGATATTTGGGAATAACTACGTGTCCAAAGTTTTCTCTATATCTGATGCAGAATAAGGAAAACCAATCGAAATCGAAAATAGTATAGTTTTCTGGCAGTCGAATAGTAATATCCTGTCCCCCATAACCTCGAATTTTCCTCAGACTTCCATTTTCATCAGGAATTTTGATTCCATGTTCGTGAGGTTTATTACCAGTGCCCATAAGGAAGTAGGCATCCGGTGCTGCTCCATCATAGTGGAGGTTTCTGTTGAAAATTACAATTTTGTTGAATAATTCAATTAAAATCCCAAATAATATTTAATACTTAATAAATAAAGTTTTTGCATCTTTAACAACAACAGAGTCAGCACGAGTTCTATGGGCAAGGGTTGGGATATGTCCTAAGTTCTGTTCCTTTGGAAACGCAAAGTTGAACGGAATGTTAATGTGACCAAAATTGACCTGAAATTCATTTTAAGCGAAAAATATACAAAACCGTAAAACTGGTATTGATTTGTATTCTTTTGGACTAACAGTGAAGAGTTGACACCAAACAGATATCCATTTAATATCTCGTAATGTCTTTCCCTGCGGCAAATTTAATATTATGTTTTGCTTGTTATATGCATTCAATTTCACGACTCTATTGTAAATAAAAATAAAAATAATTAATTTTAAAGTTTTTTATCGAATGATGTATTGTCATGCCTTCCAAGTTCATCAGGAATGATGAAACCCTCTGGATTGGGAACAGTCCCACTTCCAGCCCAGAAAAATGCAGCTGAAGTTAATAATATCAGACATTTGATTGATTAATGGGTTAATAATTAGACATATGATCTAAAGTGGTCAATAGGTTAAGTGCATACCTGGTCCGGCGCCGTCATATGTGAATTCTCTTATATAAATAGTATTTTCATTGACAGCATAGACATCTCCTTTTACATTATGAGAAGTACCCGGAAAAGAGCCAATATATCGGCCAAAATATTTTTGTCCGTTTTTGCGCCCATTTTGACAATCAATTTGTAAAACTATTCATTAAAATAAATTATATGTCATTTTTGTTATTATTTTGTTGTCATTTAAATATCATTTAAAATCAAACGAATAATTAAATACTTTTCATTCAAATAAAGTAATATTAAATAGTATTGAGAATGAGTTCTAAGTTATGGTTCGCAAAACAAATCTATTAAATGTGAGGCAAAAGGTTTAAAAGTATGAGAAACCAAATTAATGTCAGTTAATAGGAAAGGGAGGCCAAAGATTCTTCTGGTTATCCCATTATTGTCACTTCACATTAAAAGTTCAAAAATTAATACAAAAAGCAAGTATTGCGTGAAATTATATGTTGTGAATAAGTTTATTATCTTAAATTAATCATGCTCATTAACTTATCATTTAGTATTGAGTGAGTCTTTCATCAACTTTACATGTGTAGCGAACAAGAGAACAAGAAAACAGTTGATTTTCATTTCTATGATTTTGAGTCACTTTTTTTGACAATCGATTAATTCAATTAATGTCTTAAATATAAGATAATGATTGAGATAGAGATCACTATTTTTAATGGAATCTTAAATATTCAGTACAAAGAAGTAGTACAGAGACAAGCTCTTATATCGTGATCAATTGTTAATGGTCTGTGAATTGTCCTCAAAATTAACAAGTTAACATTCTATCATATGCTATATTAAGATAACGATTTATCATTTATACAAAAATTAGAATCAGTTTAAACTAAGGATCAATTTATGTTTTTTGCATCAATTGTTCGGTTCTTTTGACAAAATCCATTAGTTTTTTGCGTTAAATAGGATTTGATTGAAACCTAACTGTCCTTAGAAGAGGTAAATACAATAAATACTTGAAGAATGTAATGAGAAGACAAAAAAAGATGCATAAGATTAAAAAATGAGGAATTGAGTGATAGACAGGTTTTAATTCTTGTATTTATATTTGTTGAGATAATAACCTGTTTTAAAGGTTATAAAATTAATGACTCAATCGTTTGGATTTAAAGCAAATGTTTCTATGTTTTCAATTCTAATATGAATTCAACTGAAAAAAGTCGATACAATTCGACCCAATTCTCGACAAATGAATTCAAGTTTTATAGGAATTCGAAAATCATTAGTCAATCAATGATTTTCAATATTTGATCCAATATTTGAATATTAATTGAATTATTCATTTCAATGGAAATTTGGAGAATTTATATCAGAAATTCAACAACAATTATCGGTAATTGTATGGACAGGTATGGCACCAACCGAGTGCTGACACAAATGAATACTTCTCAGGCTCTATGAAAATGAAATTTTTCTTTGACCTCAAAACTAAGAAAATAACCTAATTTTGTCGTCACATATAATATTATATTTACTTTTTATTTGGAAAACTACTCCTCAGTTGTAGGAACAGGTATTTATTTATTTACAATTCATATAAGAATCTAAATATTCCTTTAGTTTTACTAATAATTCAATTCAAGGTTTACCGAGAAATCACTTCAAGAGTAAGCCTTAATTGTCAATTGTCTCTCAACTACGGAAAGGGTGTTTCACTAATATCTCCACATTTCGATGGAGAGAACAATTGACTCATAGTTTTGTCATTTTTAACTTGAATTTGAGAGGAAATCAAAGATTTAACGAAGTTTTAAATCCGGAGTTTTTACTGTCGTTTCTAACCATTTAAAGTTAAAATCCGTCAATTATTGACTGGAAATCATCAAAAAATTGTATCTTGTCTTTACATCATTATGACATTTATGTTTGGGATCAATAAGCTTTCATCAAAATTTCTACTTAAATTGAATAAGAATTAAATGGAATTAGAATTGCATTGAATTGCCGTGAATCGCCATGGATTACCTTGCTTCTTCCTTACACTTACATTTTTATTTAACTCATTTCTGGTGAATATTATTTCATAATATAAGTAATTATCTTTAATCATTGGAAGCCATATATCATATGATTAAAGAATATGCCGAAGGAGTCAAACAGAGTCAATATTCACTCAAATATTTTTTTGAAAATAGAGATGAAAATAATGGATGATTTCAGAATCAATCAGCCATTCACTCAAAAGTGTTATTTTTATTGCAATCTTTAGTTCAATTTTTAGATTCCGAGTCCTATAGGATTTCACATTTTTAAAAACTTTTACGAAGTAACAGAATAATAAATTATTAAATAAACAAGGTAATTTTTACATTTTACTGTATTATGTAACAAATAAAATAGAAAATAACCATTAAAATTGAATTCATTAGAATTTAAAATTGAATTTGAATTTATCATAATAAAAGTAATAGTTAGTAAAAGTTGAGAATTTAAATGAGTTTAGTTTTGACATCTTTTGAAACAAAATATTTGATCAATTCTTAGATAAGAACCAAAAGTGAGAAAACTTTTCAATTATAAAGTTTTCGTAAGATATTTGAAAAGTGATTGCATTTCGCAATGCAATTGATTTAGTGCTGAATACTTATCAATCAATTTGAATACTTATTCAGGTATTTGTGTCAATAAACTTAAGATAATAGGGATTTAAATGAACTGAAGGTCACAACCATTGAAAACAAGAATCAGATTTAAAACTTAATTCAATTAATATTAATATCAAAACATAAGATTTAATGAGAGAATTGGCGCTAAAAATACTAATCAAGAATATAAGCGAAACAAAACTCACCGAAACTGAATAATATGAACGCAAATGAATGGAAATTCATATTAAGCACTGCCGGCAACCGATTGTTTCAGTCGACCGAAACTTTTAGACAAGTTTTCAGAATTATGTATAAAATAGTGTTAATGTTATGCTTTATGTTATGCTTCTATAGCTATGAAAAAAACTTGAAAATTGAGCACAACTTCACACAAACAGAGGAAATAGAAAAGTGAACGCAAAGTGCATTCAGTGCTTGTTTTCGCTCACATTTCTCGACTCAATCGCTGTTTCGTAACGAAAATTAATGACAAAACTATTGGCCAAACGATATGCTGAGCGTTAAATATATTTAAGAAAAACGAGTCATAAAAATAATAATAATTTAATTTCCATTCAAATAATTATTCCATAAAAAAGGAACAAATTTTTGACGCTTGAAGTCTTTTAATCAAACGGTAAGGACAGACATATTAACAACAAATTGTTTGGACATCAATTCATAAACAAATTGAACGTTTAATTGGAATTCCAATTGAAGTGAGAGAAAGGGTTTGACAGCAACTGGTGATTGACTTACCCTTGATTTATATGTGGAATCAAAACGTTTGAGAAATTGTGGAATAAAAAGATAATTATTTGAATTTTGTTGAAAACATTTATTCTTTATTCCAAATAATATTATATTAATTAATAAATGCAATGAAAGGAGCGATCGTTTCAAATGTTTTGTTGTCTTCATCTTTAAAGAGATGTCAAAAAATGTAAAACTAATTGAGTCGAAGAACACAACAATAATATAATGAAATTAATGGTCAAATGCTTTCAATTATTTGAACATTGATTTGATTTTGTAATTAAATTAAACAAATATATCAATAGATAGGGTTTAAGACTGTATTATGTTTTGATATAATTATAAATAATGTGTTTTAAACCGCGAATGGATTCCATCACCGCTTAACTGCTTCTCAAGAAATTGCATTCAATTGTTATTTATATATAATTTAGGAAACTATCGATTGTTTTATGTATTAATTCATTGACTTATATTCGGAGATTGCTTTTTGCTCTCGTCTTGAGAACCGGGTCCGTGAGGTGTGTGACCGTTATTACCACTTCCGCCAACTGATCGCTCAGATAGAGGCGGTCCTGGAGTCGGGTTTGGACCACTCGACCATCCGGGCGGTGGTCCTGAACCGGGCGGTCCATTGCCGGGCGCACCCATAGGCCCGAACTCATCGTTATCTTCCATTCCGTTGGTGGCGTTCGAAGCGCTCGGATCGTATTGATTGTTCTCTATTGGATCAGATCTTAACAATCAATACAAATGATGGCATCACTTCTTAGATGACATACCGAGTCTTGTGATGAGTCTCTCGTCTTCATCGCCGAACTCTCCTCCCATTAGAGAGGGTTCGCCCACAACCATCACATCCTAAGACAAAATAATCACTAAATGTCTGTAATTTTTCTCCAAAATATCACTCATTATAATACCTGAGAGGCGAGAGTGAAGTTGGGCGGTCCCGGACTCATATTCGTCTGGTTGTTCTTCTTTTTTCCGGCGCCACCAGTTGTTCCCGTATTTGTGGATGACTTTCGTTTCCTTCGTTTACTCGGTGGTCGCGATGTTTCCGGCGGTGCGACCATTCGTTGCCATTTCTGAAAGAGTGTTGTCTTCAGACAATCTCTTGGACTTAATGAGTATGCCTTATGTCTGGACATGAGTTCCTGCATCGGCTCTAATATAACGCAAAGCTATTCCATAAATGAGAGAAACGTTTAGTCAATTATTTGCTGAGAGTTTTCTTAGATTTAGAGAACAAACCCTCAGATAATTGAGTGTAGAGTTAGTCAGTCCCTGACGAGTGATATTTTTGGACATCTGCTCGAGAACTGTTGGGTCCTGTTGTGCCTGCATTGCAACTATCCCTCGAGGAATCAATTCCTGGTGCTGTCGGGTCGCGAAATGCCACGACTTTATTCTCATTAAGTCATCGAAAGTAAACTCTAATATAAGCCTTCCTTCGGTGCAAACGACAACTGAGTTGTCTTTCGCTATCTGTTCTTTGATCGGATCATTTGGTGGTGGAGGGTATGGACCCATTGGCTGTCATTTTCAACAAATCATTTATTATTTGGTAAAATAGTTAATGAGATTAAATGGAAAGTATTTTCTTAATATTTTATTTGGAATTCATTCATATAATCGATAAAAAAGTCAGAAAATAAGAGTAAAGCAAAAGTGGTTCTCAACACTCGACTCAACTCATAAGAGGGAAACCATTTCTATGACAACGCATGCAATCAATCGATATTCCTTTCGTTCGGAGTCTCCATAGAAATAGAGTTGAATTCAGTCTCAGATTTAATCAATTATTTCAGAGAAGAGAAAATAAAATAAATGTTTTGCTCAGAGTCTCAGAGATGTTCAACACTAAACTCATCCCTAATTCTAAGGGAAAAACCTTTTACTCATTATTTTCAGATTAAACCGAAAATCTGTCGGCAAATGAGTTCAGAATAGTCGGCAGGAATGGGTTATGAGGCCCTCCTCTGCGCGCCACTGATTTATAGCACAAAATATACGTTTAGTTGAGTTTAAGTCAAAACAAATGAAACAAAAGGTATGAAAAACTTCGAAATCATTGACTAAAAGCGAAAATAATTTGAGAGATCTTTAAAAATAGATATTAAACAGAAACAGACGGAAAGGGATTCAATTTGAATGATACGAACCTTATTGTAGTGCTTCCCGTGATGTGTGACAACTGTGCACAGATCGCAGTCTAATGTAATCGAAGTGTTATGAAAAGACTCTTTCGGATGCTTTAAGTTAAACGAGAGTTCTGTTACTCCGCCTTCAAATATACTCCGAAAATATCGGGGAATTAAAGTCCGACCGATCGCTGAAAAACACAAACAATTTATCCGTTAATTAAATCATTGATTGAATTCCTGAGGAAAGCGTTTACTGTAACGTTTGGGTCCGTCTTCTAAGCAAAATGTGAGCGTAAGAGTGGCGTCGTCTTCGAAGAACTCAGTGGCGAAGGCGTCCCACCAAAGGTTGTCGCTCTCCTGATTCACAAACAGCTGACAACACATGAAAAAAGTGGTTAAAAACAAATCAAATCAAATTATTTGTGTCTTTACTTCCGTTCTCTGTTGTAATCGTTTGTTAATCTCATAGACCCGATAGTCTGGTTGACCAAAGTATGGGGTATGTCGTCTAAAAGAGAGCGGACCCGAAGAGGAATAAAACAGATCAGAGGAAGCGATTGGCGTTTGGGGCGAATGACCCGAACAGTTGGACAAATCGTGGTTACTAAACATCGACCTCATTGTCGACCACTAACTCAATCACTGGCTTTAAGTACAATTAGTGGCGATTTTATGGCAAACAATATCTAAATCGATGACAAACCAACTGATAATCGATTTGACATTTGATTCGTTTGACTGAACAGCGATTTAATACTGTTTTCAATACAATTCACGCCATAAGAGACTGACTTACACTCAAACTGACATCAATTACGTCAATAATTGTCAAAACATTTGAATTAATTTTTGATTAAAATAATTATAAAATTAAATATTTGTTTGTTTTCTCTCTATTTATAACTTAATTAAAGTCTTATTCCTTTAAATATTTATAATAAACTCAAAGATTTGACTCAATTATTGATAAAAGTTTTAATGCCTTAATTCGAGTCATTCGGGAAAACAATTAAATAATGGTTTTGTTCTTTAATTCAATTAAAATGATATAAAAGCTCACCCATGAGGGGGTTGCATGTGATTGGGAGGGGGAGGACCACCTGAAGACAAAAATTTTAGAATTAAATGAATATCATTTGAAATATATTTGAAATTCAATGTATTTACCGGAATGTTGTAAAGGATGAGGAGAGTGATGAAGAACATGAGGGATGGCATTTGGGGGTGGGTTATAGGGTCCCATTGTCATTGGAGGGCCGTTTTGCTGAATGGGTGCCGTACAGATCATAGGGACGTGATTACCACTCAGTGAGCTTTGATGGCCCTAAAAGACAAAAACAAATTCATTTAAATGTTTTACAAATATTCCGCTTTTAAACAGATATAGCGATCAGTCGACCGATCTTTTAACCAAAGATCACAAGAGAACTGATCTTTGGTTCTATGAAATCATATATTCGGCCATATTTTCCAATTGAATATAAATCCAAAAATCAATTTACTCGACATTTTTGAGGAAAAATCAAAGAAAAATCAAAAGCTCTTCCTTTTAGGCAAATTATTATAAGATAAGGGTAAATGTCTGTCCCTTTTCATTACAAATCATTTAAATTATTAAATGTTTCGGTATTATTAAGGAATTTTTGGATGTGAAATGACTCAAACGAGTAACACCTAAAGTAGTAACCTCTGATCACCCCTTGACCACCTCCTCTACCACCCCTACCACTGACAGTATTGTTTAAAATCATTTTATCGTTAATATAGAGATAAACCGAAGATAGAGAGGAATATTTTGTGAATAAAATGATTGGAAGTATTTTTTGAATTTTGTGGTCAATTGTTTCGAAAGCAATAAAAAATTGAATTTAAATCATTAGAATCAGTTATTTGGGAACAACTAATAAATGACTACTTTTTTCTGCAATCGGGAGCTATTTGTGGTTAAAAATGTAAATTAATATCATTTATATCATACAGGACTGCATGACGGCGATGGGCCACCCGTCCGGCCCAAAGTGGCCGAAACACCAATAGCACCGAAGTTGTGATTGGCGACCGGCGTAGAACTCCTACGTCCCCACTGTTCTACGTCCAGGTTAGGGGTCAATCGGCGCACAATTTAAAAGAATAGATTTAATTCAAAAGATTTTATTGATATTTGACTTGAATTTGTGTCAAAATATGATCCGTTGTTTGGCTCTAAAGTGAAGCGAAACTCAAAAATCAATAAAACTTCAAATCATTGGTTTTATAGTGAAGTGTTTGAGTTGTAGACCAGTTGTCACTCAATTATTATTATTAATTGTAACTCAAATCCTAACAAATGTCTCAATTTGTCCAATAATTCAATATATATCACAAATAATTAAATAATTGTCTCAAATAATGCAAAAGCAATGTCAGACAGTGTTGTCTTATACAGGAATGGCTGGAATGGCAGTCAACCAACAGAGAGAAAAGGCAACGATCTGAGTCAATCTGAAAACCAGATTTTATATTACATTGGATGGTATATGAGCGCTCTCTTATTGTATACCTTGAGTTGGCTCAGTCTCTCTCAATCTCTCTCTCCCTGTTCTGCAGCTGTGCCTTCAAAAGCTGTTCGCCACAGACACAGCCAAAGGCATAGATAGCGCAGGCATACAATCATATAGAAGAACAACGAGTACAGTCTAGTCTCTCACTCAGACCATCTCTGTTCAGACCAACTCTACTCAAACTCAATATTGTTCTAAACCGGGCATAATTAAACTCCATCGGCTCAGGAGGCTTGAGGTGGCAATAAAATGGCCGATTTTCGGAAACTGCTCAAAACCTCTCCTCTTTTTGTTACTTAATTGAGTGAACATTTGAGTACTCGAACACTAGGCTATGCCATAGCTTTGGTCATTAGTCGAGAGTTGGTCTTTAGCCTCATTACCTGATAGTTGAGTAACATATGAAATAAGTGGCCAAACATTTTGAATCTATTGATTAGTTATTTTTGTTCGTTTATTATCCTATAATTAGATCCTTTTATTTTGAAAATTCCAAAAGTATTTCAATTACTGAAAGAAAAGACAAAAATTGATATTTAATTCAAAACTTAAAGTAAGAGAAAAATGTTATAAAACGCCGAAAGAGATAAAGATTTGGAAATTTTTATTTTAATGATTTGTGGGACACTTTTCTTAATCTCATTTATCGTTTTCCGACTATTTTTGGACTAATTTAGACCTGAATTAATTAGGAGACAAAATGACCTTACACTTTGATATATGCTGCGATTTATATATACCTGATTTTTATTCATACAAATATTTTTTTCTAATTAAATAAAATCAATTAAAAATTGAATATAAAATTAGAACTTTAAATGACATTAATTATAGAAATTGTTGTTTTGTTTTCAAACTAAAAGTTCATTTATCCAAATAAACCGGATATTATTCATACGAGAAATACTTAAATAATTATATTCTTAACTAATTTAGAAATGAGTCAAACTTTTCATAAATTTTTTTCAAAACCTCTTCTAAAGGAAAGACATATTGTTCTGATCCCACGAATTCCAGTGAATTCAAATCAATTATTTATTTTGAAATGTCTTTCAAAAGTCTACAAAACATTTGTTTATTAACTAAAAACAGATTCAATTTATTTGAGGTTTTTGTGAGTATTCAGAGAATTGTTATATTCTTGGGATAAAAGTTAAAAATATTGAGACTTAAAACTAATCAAACTCTGAGACAAACCATAAGAACTATTTCTAAAACAAAAGTAAGAGAAAATAAATTAGGAGTTCCTCTAAAACAGTGGTTTTCTTATCAGCGAAGAACCGATTTGGAGCCAAAAAACACTTAAAACTCTAAATCACAAGTTTTGTTGATTTTATCTCCACTTCTATCTCGAGTCAAGTAATTTGAAACCTTTCTGTTTGTGACTTCTTTTCAGTCAATTCTTTATTTTCACAAATATTTCAGAATTTCTTTCAATTATTTGAATACAGTTTTGAAGAGAAAACGATTTTATTGTGAAAATCAAACTAAAAATTAGAAAACAATTCAAATAATAATTGAGTTTTGAATCAAAAAGAAATTAAAACTAAAGATTAAAAAAGTTTTTATGTATTAAATGAATGAATGATTGAAATACAAATGTTTTTATACATAAATTAACGACAATTATAAGTGATTTTGCGATAACTTTATATTCAAACAGTAAATGAATTAATAAATAATAATTGTTTTTAACAAATAATGATTGAAATGAATATTAAATCAATGAAACAATTGTACGGATTTTTTGGCACTGAATCACATTCTTTCAAATAAATGACAAAATATTACAAATATTTATGAATTTTATATTTACATCAGTTTTAGTCATAATTATAATAATAAGTAGTTTTGAAAACAATAGCTTTTATTAAAACAATTCTTTGGTTTTTGCTGTAAATTCACTCTTAAAATGATTTTAAATATAAACAAAAATGAGATAAAAAACGATTTAAAGTTTAAACGAATTCTTCTTTCAATTGAGACAAATGTTGTGAAAGAAATTTTGTTCTGATCTCTAGTTCTGTCAAATCATAGCATTTGTTCTCAATATTTCTTTGAAAAACAAATTCACGATTTCTTCTTAAGTCATCACTATTTTGATGGCAATCGTAATCTTCGTCGTAGTCTTCTTCCTCTTCTTCATCAGAACTGGAGGGCGGGGTTTGAATAATAGGAATATTCAGATCTAAATATTCCTGAAATCAAGAATTCATTAATATTTTCATTAATACATAAAAATTAGAATCAATTACTTGTTCTGAACTCTCTTTTAGGAATTCCTCTAATTTTTCGACCAATTCCTTAAAAGTGGGCCTTTCGTAGGGCTTTTCCTTCCAACAGTCTCTCATAATCAGATAGATTTCAAAGGAACACTTGACGGGCTTTTCCATTCGATGTCCGTTTTCTAATCTTTTAAACAATTCTTGTGCTGGTATTCCCGGATAAGGCGTTCCTCCCAGAGTAATGATTTCCCAAAGAAGTATACCATAACTCCATACATCGGATTGTGATGTGTAGACCTGTCCTAACAGTGACTCTAAGGCCATCCATTTGACGGGAAGGCGTCCATCAGTGGTCTTCCTATAGTAGTCTCCCTGAATATTTCGGGCTAACCCGAAGTCTGCGATTTTCATGACATTATCGGCAGAAACTAATACATTACGAGCGGCTAAATCTCTGTGAACACAACGCTGTGACGCCAAGTATTCCATTCCTCTGGCGATCTGTTGACACAACAAATGTTTAAATCAATTCAATAATAAAAATCAGTTTTGTTTCCATACCTGAAACGCAAAGTTATATAAATCGGTAAAAGTAAGACATTTGGTATCAGATGGCTGTCCGATAGGTTGTTCATAAAAAACATTAGAATCTGGTCTCTGTTTACGCAAAAAGTCTCTGAGATTTCCATTGGCTGCGTATTCAACGATCACAAACAGAGGACCTACACATTGAAAACATTGTAGACATTCATAACATTCATAACCATTCATAGCATTCATTATATTTATATAAATAAACATTTCTTTCATTTCTTTCTATACAGAACTCAACGAAAGAAAGCTTTAAAACCATTGAATAGAATCTGAAAAGACTTCAAACACTAAATATTGAGAAGTCTTACCGTTTTGTGTGGAACAGCCCAAAAGATTGATTATATTCTTATGTTTTCCAATTTTTTTCATTACTTCCATCTCTGAGACCAGATCTGTCATCTCGTCGTCGGTGTGATTGTCTTTAAGCATCTTCACGGCCACAATCTTAGGATCACAGAAATTTCCGTTTAAAGTCTTCAGACCGGATGTCTTCGCCTTCATTACCCGACCGAACGCACCCTCTCCTAAAGCCTTTCCCAAAATTAGACTAAAAATAAAAAACAATTTTAAGTGTTTTATAATTTGCCTCAAAATTAATAACAAATTCAATTTTCAGACCTATTTCTGTTAACCTCCCACTCAGGATCCAAAGGCAGTTCGTATTGTGAGGCCGACTCATTCTGGTGTTCGCTATCGGCGTCCACTTCTATCGCCTGGTAATCGATTTTAACCAAAGGTATAATCGATTCGTTAGACTTATCGGAGTCATGTTTCTCCAGAATAATCTTCTTTCTGATAATAAAACTCTTCTGCGCCACAACTGTTATCTTTTTCTTCCTGCGGAAGAGCACAACCCATCCGAATAACGAAAGAGCGATAACCAAACAAATAAGTGAAATAAGGCCCACATATATGATCCACGAATTGTTTAGCTCTAGTTTTTCCACTTTTGGGTCATCTGTTGATAATAGAAGACAATTATTTCATTGAAAAGAAGTCTATCGAAGGATAAGAGAATTCATACCTGAAATCACTTTTAGAGTAAAGTTTTTGAAAGAAGTGCCAAAAGGGTTGGTAACGACACACGAATAATTGGCGGTGTCTTCGAAGGTGGCGTTGTTTATCGTAAGATTGTAGTGATTAGTTCCCTTGTATTTGATATCTTTGTGCTGAAAGACATTCCAATAATTAATTATGAGTTGAATTGAAAACCAATTTTATTCAAATACCGGAATAATTGTATAAACGGTTCGATTCTTTTCAGTGACTGCTTTAAGCCAATGGATATCCACTTCAAGATCTGATAGGAATTCACAGTCGAAGACAGCATTTTGTCCAACTTTTATCTCTTGTCTCAGAGGAAAGCGATGAACATCAAAGACAGGTCTGTGCGACAGAAACTCTATTCAAACCAAACAAAGATTTATGAAATTCTAAACAAACTTCAAACAAAGATTGAAACTCACCCAACACTTCCACCTCATAATAATGGCTAATCTGTCCGTTTTTGTTGGACACAACACAAGTATAGTTTCCGTTATCACTGGCGGCCATATTCTTCATAACAAGTGTCCACTTCTTAAAAAATAACTAAAATAAGAGAACAATTAATGAGTATTTCAATCAATTTATTCCTCAAAAAACACTTAATGTTTAAAAACCTAAAGTTTTTTAAAAGTATTTATTTTGTCTCTACTTTTAGAGGACTAACTCTTTTAAAATTCAATACAAACTAATGAACTGTTGATTAACTGCTCTGTCATTCATTTTTAACTGATTTAAGTGACAAAACTGTAAGACTTTGAGGTTTAAAGAGATATCTGTTGCCATCAATCAAAGCAATTAAAACAATAAAATACTTTTCGAATCCGTTTTAAATAAATTTTTGCGTTTTTTATCGGAATTTAAATAATTTTCTAAAAAATAACTAAAAATAGTAATAAAAGAGTGAAAAGAGTTACCGATTCTCCGTTTTCTCTTTCGGTTCCATTCAAAAGATAAGTGTCTTTATACCACTTTATAGTGGGTTCAGGAGTTCCGGCAAAAGGACAGACCAATCGTAAAGTCTCTCCGGCCATAATATTCCTCAACTGTAATTCCATTTTATCCAAATTTGTGAAATAAGGAATTCCTGGATCTCAAACGGAAATCACATTAAATTTGTTCCACAATTTACTTTGATTTTCATTAATACCTTCTCTAGGTTTTGTCGGTGTCTTCCTTATGGGAATGGCTTCAGTCGGAGGCATTTCTATCACTCTTAGAGTATAATTGACTCTAAGATTTGTTTCTGTGTTTTTGAATGCGAGACACGAGTAAACTCCGGCGTCACTCAAATGGATGTCATTTATGGTCAAAATTTCATCCTTTATATGAAATTTAGTGTCATTTGTGATGAGTTGTTCTCCTTTTGTCCACAAATTAGTCACATCTCTTGCATTTACTCTGCACTGAAATTTGACTTTAGATCCGACCCCTACAACAAAATTGAGTGGTGTTGGGATCCATTCGAGTTGTTCTGCAAATTAATAAAAGAAGAGATCTCTTGACTTCTATTTTTCAAATTAGGACAGAATGAAAGTTTGTTTGTTCTGACATTCACTTCAATTATATTCAATTCAACAGAAAATTTCTTTCAAATCATTTGTTTAATTAGTTTTGAGTCTAAGAAACAAAGACTTGTATTCATTAAGTGAATGAACACAACAAAAGTGTCAAAATATCTTTCAAACTATTCAAAGCTCTTGGAATCAGTTGTCTTATTGTCTGCTTATTATAGGAGAAGTATAATATCCCAGACTGTCATCAATAATAAAGTTGTCTTCAAATAAAAGAGTGAAGTCTTGTGTCACACAATATATCATATTTCTTATTCTTAAATCAAATATCATTAAACTCTATGCCTATGACCTGTTCTCGAGTGGATCTTCTAATCCATAACATATTCAGAATTTCATGACTCAAAGACAAACATATTTTAAAAGCAATTCTTTTAAATAAAATTATTTTATTTGTTTGTTTTGAAGTCAAATCTGTATTCCTCTGTATTTGTCTCTGGTTTTAGCATTTGTTCAAATAATTGGCAAAATTCTGGGAAATGAAAGCAAATGTTTTCTAATTTCTAATTAAAGTCTTCTAAACATATGATAATCGAAAGCAAATGAGTTCTTATAATAAAAACATAAGAAGAAGACATTAAAAGAGGGATATTAAGACTCATACAAAAGTGAGTATTTCTGGGAATAGTTCGTCATTGGTTGAGATGCTGTGAGTTGTGCTCTAAGTTGTGCTCTAAGTTGTGCTCTAAGTTGTGATGTGCGCCAATATAAACACAGTTGAAGTTTAAACGTTATTTCAAAATGCAGTTAACATTCACTGAGAACTATATTTGTCATCAAATGCCAGCTTATATTCACTGAATATCTTATAAGTGAAACCCTATCGGTGGCAGACCTGCCCCTCTCCGAGCTTAAGATTAACGTTAAAAGCAATATAATTAGAAGACATTAATGTTTAATCTGAGAAAATTATATAATGATCTCAACTAAAACAATATCATTAGTGATGTTCTCCATAAAGTAGTTGAGACTGTAATGCAATTTGAGAGTAGTTTTGCTTACATTTGATTATATTTGTCTAAAACTGGAGAACTCTCTGAAAACTTTTGATAAACTATTTATATATTTATATTTTCTTAAAACTGTTTACAAAACGATAGTCAGAAGAGAAAAATTGATTACATAATGGATGTGATGTCTGCCCAATGATGTTGAGAGCAACTAATCCCAACCAAAAACATATTTTCAATTAAAGTTATCTTTGAATCGCTTTTCAATGAATTATCTCTTTTTTGCAAAAATCCAATCAATTCTTAATATTTTGCAAAAATACAGAACAGTCTTAAAGTACATGAACTTCACAAAACAGATGTAAACGAGTTATACACTGAGTCTTAATGTCTTACAATTCATACGTTCAATGGTTTTAAGAGCAGTTCCAGAGTTATATAAATAAACCGTTAATTCTTGAACAGAATAAACAAAAGTTTTAATTCAAAGCAAATTTCGTGTAAATTGATTGGAGACTCAAAAATAAAAATCAATTGCCATCGACTTCAAGAGGCAACCAATTGATGAAACTCCAGAAACTGCAAAATAGTTTATTTTCTTGACTCAAGTATTCCTTCAAATCTATTCCTTCATTAGTTTATCTCATTTTTATCATCATTCAAATTTAGGACTCAATTCTGGGCTCTGTTTTGGCATTTGATTCACTTTTGAGACACTATTAGAGTCTGGAAACAGTTGTTATCAAATATAATAATCTCTATATTTAATCGCATTTTGTTTTTTAATCTAAAATATACTCATTTTGTCGCTTAAAGTGAGGATTAGGTCTCAAAATAATAGGATAACGCATTCAATGATTATTATTGTGAATGAAAAATAAATTTCTAAAAATATCACTTACTTTCACTTTTATTGACTGAAGAACCATAAATCAAATCCAAAGAAACGCTTAAAATAAACCATTGGATGAAAAATAAGTTCAAAATCAAAACGATTGAAGACATCTTCACTTCACGTCAAGGCGTCTATACATTGATTACTGCGAATACAGAAAACACTTTAATAGCAATAAGTTTACAGTTTTTAAGACTTGAATAAGAAATAAGATATTAATAAATATTATATTTAATACTTTTGAGAATTATTTTTCAATTTTTTGATTTAAAAAATTTTGTCAAATAATTTGAGACAAAGAAATATGAATCGAAGGGAATGTATGAAAAAACAATTCACATATTTATTGAATTACAGTTTTCTTAGTCTTAAGATTTCAATTGAAGACATATGTCTTAGTCTTAAGCAGTTTTTGCTTTAGTTTGGAATAAAAGGCGCAAAAGATAACTGAGAATCCGTTGTTCACAGAATCACTGTCCGATTGAAAATGAGTTTGAGCTCAAGTTTACAGCTCAGGACAAAACGGATAGAATGGCTATTGGATAGTCTCTAAGACTGGACTAATGCAAAGACCATAACAGTCTAGTGGTTAGTTTGCATCTGCACTCCATATGTATTGAAATCACTTTATATGTGAAGAAAAGCTGAGTTAAACACTGAAGAGAAAGAAAAGTTGAATTGAGGGCCAATTTAGACCTTATTTAGGGCTCATCTCTATATCTCTTTTCCTTATGTTTGCTGCAAATCTTCAACGGTTTATATATTTCTTTAAAAAAAGGGAAGCCTATGTCCGGTCAGGGCTTAAGAATTAATGTTTTCAATGTTGTCAAATGAGGCAGTCCTCTGTCAGGTCCTCTGTCAGGATGGCACGCGTTCTGTGTCTACTCTAATGAATAGGACAGACATTTCGCTTAATGTCAACTGTGTTTCAAAGAATTTATTTCCGTCGCAATCAATGCATCCCATCTTCAAATGTCCTCAAATATCCCGTCCCTTAAGTCGTTATACGGCTTTAATTTCATATGTTTTTTATTCTGAGTCACAGAATGAAGACATTTTGCACGTGTTTTCACAAAAGTTTCAATTCATAAACCCATAGCTCAGGACTGCATTCAAATTGAATAAAAATAAAAACTTTTTACTCCATCTAAGTTTGTATCTCTAGTAGAGATTCTCTACTTATAACCCTGAGGTCGACCTTTTCCGGCGGCTCCTTTCACACTTGCTTTGTCCCACTAATACGATAATACAATTTTTCAATATTTTTTCTGATTATTAAGACTGATAAGACTTAGCTATTCATATGCGGGCTTTCAATTGAAATTCATATTTAATTTATTTATATAATTGTCTGAAAAGTAGTCATAAAATATTTAAATAATTAAATAAAACCGAACATTAAGTATAGTTTTCATAATTCAATTCACATTTAAAAAGATATATCATATTAAATAACATTAAAATTATTATCACAAAGAGTATTAGTCTAATACTATTAGACATTTTAGAAATTATAGTTTTATTAATAGCCATTCATCTTGTTCAAATAATGTTCAAATAATGTTCAAATAATGTTACAATTATGCTCAAATTATAAATTTGCAGAGAAATTATTGAAATATTCTCATTTTGATTAACTTTATGAGCTTAGAAATTTCCAATGTATCAAAAAGTCGATAGTTTGTAGAGTTGCATGATTCAATTCTATTATTCAATTCTATGATTCAATTCTATGATTCAATTGATAACATTTTAAAAATTGAAAACATAATCAAAGATTATTTGAAAAACAACGTACCATCAGATCTAGAGAAGTAGTGTTGATTCTGTACTTAAGATTATTCTTAACTTTAGATTTGGAAGTGGATGTAGATATGGATGTGCAACACTTGATATGCTTTTATGAATTGAAAACACGTGCAAAATGTCTTCATTATGTGGTTTACCATAAAAAATATATAAATATAAAGAACTAAAAAGACTTAAAGACGGGATATTTGAAGATTGGAGGCATTGATTGTGACGGAAATAAATTCTTTGAATCACAGATGACATTAAACTAAATGCCTGTCCTATTCATTAGATAGAGAGCGCATGCCGTGCCTAACATAGCTTTGCCTCGATTGACAAAAATTGCATTTATTCTTAAGCTCCAGAACAAACTCAAGGCTTCTTTTTTTTTAAAAAGAAGAAACCATTGAATATTTGAAGCAAACATAAGGGAAAAACATAGGGATGAGTTCCAATTGAAGCTGTCTTTCCCTCCTATCTATTTTAGAATAAATGTTTAGGAGTGTAGATAGAAGTTCACATAAAAGTAGACCCAAAATTCACATGGCACAATGCACAGTGCACAGTGCACATGGCTGATGGGCCAAATGAGCCAAATGGACAAATAAGCGCTCATATGGTTTTTGCATTAGTGGTCTACTCTTTCAATGGTTTCTTATGTCGTTCGAGTGGTTAACTCCTATTTTTGAGTACTTTTGCCCAAAAAGTCATTTTCTTGCGGACAGTATTACTCCGAACAACAGATTCTTATTTCTGTTTTGAGAACTTTTGGTCAAAACTGAGGAATAGAGTGACAAATACTTTGTGTACATTACTAAGGAAAGGCACACATTCGCCACTAAAAGACTCTGAAAATTGTCCATTAATTATCTCTAATTAGAAAATAGATTAAAATTCTGAGAAAATTCTAACAAAATTAGTAGTTATTCAACTGTCCATTCATAGCTATCTTATGAAGAAATTTAATGATTTGTCATTTCTATCATTGTATGGCATAAAATACGATAGATTTTGGGTTAAAGTTTTGAATGGAATCCAATGGGTTAACCATCATATCTTCCAAACAAATCATAAATCAATTTTACCTTTTTTTTTGGTTCAGTTGAGTCTTCTATCCAATAGATATTTTATAAATACTTAATGCGAGGACCAACACATTCAACACATTTAATAGATAGAACTGATCTTTAGTCGAATTAATATATTTTCTTCGAGTTAATCCTAAGCTAGAAGTGGGGTCAGGTCTGCCACCGATAGAGTTTCAGTTCTGAGATTTTCAGTGAAAATAAGTTGGTTTTTGATGAAAATATAGCTTTGAGTGAATGTTAACTGTATTTTGAAATGAGTTTAAACCTCAACTGTGTTTATATTGGGGAACATCAGAACATCACAACTCACAGCATCTCAACCAATGACAAACTGTTCCCAGAAATACTCACTTTTATACATCAAAGAGCAGTCCGTGAGAGAGCAAATTCAGAGTAAATTTCCAAAGCCTTTTAAATAAAATAACTGAGCAATAACTGAGCAATAACTGAGCAATAACTGAGCAATAACTGAGCATGTTCTTCTCTATTTTCTAAACAATATAACTATTACTCAATAAATTATTTATTACATTATGTATAGTTAATAACAATTTTCATTAGCATTGAGTTTATTTGTTATTAATTTGTTAAAGTTATTTGATATGAAGTAATATATTGTGATTCGAGACACTGTTCGGCACCCTTTGGTTTAATGACAACTTCAATACAATATTGAATGCAATCAAAACTTTTGACTCAAAACTATTGATAGTTGAAAGCCGGGTATAAGCAGACAATAAGAGAATCCAATTACAAGAATATAGTTTGAAAGATATTTTGACACTTTTGTGTTCATTCACTTATAAATACAAGTCTTTCTTAGACAATTAGACAAATCTACACAATTAGATGTTCAAAATTAGGGTTAGGTCTTAACTTAAAACTATTCACAATGTATTTCATATACTTTATATCTGATTATTGGAGACTCTTGTTTGGAACAGCTATACGATAGGCCCTATAAAAGACTTGGTCGACAAATTGTAAGAATTTTATACCACACAATTTGAGGAATTTCATTATTTTTGATTAAAAAAAAGAAAATCATTTGATTCAAAATATAATTATATTTATTAAGTATTACTAAAACTATTTGTGATTTTTTGATTTTAATCTTTTGACAATTCTTTACTAACAAAATAATAAACTCTTATTTCCAGAATCTAAAAATGCATTGAAGGATATTAATTGAATGTTCATGTTATTGTACATGTTATTGTGCTTGTTCATTTATTCATTTAGATTTTAGAATATATGGTTTATGAGTGGTATTCTAATCATAAAGTTTTTGGCGGAAAAGTTGTTGCGTTGAAAGTGTTATTTGATTGCCTTCAGAGCCATCTCTTATATAATGCATTGATTTTAAGGAAACGCAAACAAACATTGGATTGAATTGAGTGTCGATTGCGTTACGAATTATTTTTATTAGAACTCAATTCAATTAATCCCTTAATTGTCAACAAATTTAACTCAACTTTTGTTAATAATTATCATTAAATTTGTGTTTAATTCAATTGAAGTTCAAAAGTGATTGAAATTAATTAAAATTGTGTGAAAAGGTTGTCATCAAATCAATCATCAAATCATTTGTTTTGTGATTAATTTTAATCATTTTATCGACTCTTTTATCGCAATATTAAGTATTTAAATGTCTTCTCGCGGTTCTCGAGTTCAGTGTCCGTCACATCCGGACGTGAATCTGATTGAAGACTACAGAGCGGGTGATTTGATTTGTCCGGAATGTGGTCTCGTTGTCGGCGATAGAGTGGTTGATGTGGGCTCTGAGTGGCGGACATTCAGTAATGAGAAGTCAAATGTTGATCCCTCTCGAGTCGGTGCCGCAGAAAACCCATTATTAACATCTGATTTGTCGACAATGATTGGGAGGAGTAGTAGTGATGTGGCGTTTGATGAGTCGGGTGTCGCCAAATACCAAAACCGAAAGCATATGTCTTCTTCTGACAGAGCTCTGGCCAATGCCTTCAAAGAGATCAGTAATATGTCGGACAGAATCAATTTGCCGAAGACTATAGTGGACAGAGCGAACCTACTGTTCAAACAGGTTCACGACGGACGCACTCTTAAGGGTCGTTCTAATGACGCGATCGCTTCCGCCTGTCTTTACATCGCGTGTCGACAGGAAGGCGTTCCCCGAACTTTCAAAGAGATTTGTGCCGTTTCTAAGGTTTCGAAGAAAGAGATCGGAAGATGTTTTAAACTCATTTTGAAGGCTTTGGAGACCAGTGTAGACCTGATCACTACCGGAGACTTTATGTCCCGTTTCTGTTCCAATTTGAGTCTTCCGACAGCAGTTCAGAGGGCGGCCACACATATAGCACGAAAGGCCGTTGAACTGGATATCGTTCCGGGAAGGAGTCCTATATCAGTGGCTGCGGCCGCCATTTATATGGCTTCTCAGGCTTCGGAGGACAAGAAGTCACAAAAAGAAATCGGAGACATCGCTGGTGTGGCCGACGTTACTATACGACAGTCCTATAAATTAATGTTTCCAAAGGCTGCTGAGCTCTTCCCTTCAGATTTTAAGTTCTTCACTCCTATCGAACAATTGCCTCAATTGTGATCTCTTTATGTATTCATTAATTCATTTAATTATTTAATTTACAAAAAATTTATCTCAAAAGTTGTCTTATCTTTGAATCACTTCTATTACCATTCATTTCAAACAAATATTTTGTGTCTCTTTTGACTGAAAGCTTACATTTATAGGTCACTCATATATTGAACATAATATTACCTCAAAATTACAGTCAATTTATTGTTCTATTAACGAACGGGTATTTCCCGAAAGTCACACACATATGTTGTTCTAAATAGTGTGCAATCGCTTAATCGTTTAGTCATCAAATGGTCATCAAATGGACATCAAATGGATATAAAAATGTTTTCCATATACTCTGACAAATAAAATACATTCATTGACCGCACAGACTATACCCCTATTTCGCTGACTTATAGCGTTTCTATGAATTTCTGATAATTATTTTCAAATTATTTTCAAACTATACTTCATATCAATAATTCTCTATATTTATAACAATTTGAGACAATTTTTAATCATAAGTGAAGGGGTTTTTGAATCCCTTTTATGCTTTTGTTAAAATAATATCTGTTTTCATTGATTTCTGTAATTATTATTAAAATTACGAATAAATTCAAATTTTAATCAATATTTTGGACTCTTTTTGTCAAATTCTAACGAAAAGTGTGAGCTTTAAGTCAAGACTTCCGACCAATTGAAATCAGTTCCACAGAATTCAATGATAAGTATAGAATATTTTTCTATTAAGTTATAACTTTTGAAATATTGAAGTATTGTATTGAAGTTTATAAAACAAAAGTAGAGAAATAAGATGTGCGCGACATTTATCGCTGATGACTCCGATTCTGATTCTTCTCATTACATGATTTGAGTAAAACAATAATTGAATTAAAAGTGATTTCAAATAATTTTCAATATTTTATATTAAACATAGAATTGAATTAAAAACTAATATTCTTTACAACTTGTGTACCGAAATTCCGAATATCTTTGACTTCTATCGAATATCTTGATTGAAATGAAAACCTTTTCATTGCTTTTGTTGATGTATTGGTCAGTGGTAAGAGAGGTGGTGTTATCTCAGTTGTGCGAAATGGAAGACGATTTTCACATCAAAGCAGGTCTTTATATCGAGAAACAGCTAATTCTGTTCACTTCTGATGAACGAGTCTTTCACATTAAAAACTTTGAGTTCAAAACCAGTATTACTAAAGATTCGGTCGAAGAGTCAAATATGCTGAGAGAGTGGGCCCATAAGATCCGTTTCATCTTTAGATACAAAGACAGTGTGTATGTCCTCAACTACGAAACGGTAAGTCTTAGATTTCTTAGAAGTATTCAGATATGAGAGTCTGATAATCAGTCATTTTATTGAATCGATGTTAAGGAGAGTCAAGTCTCACGATTAGTCGCTTACAAATTGGATGTAAAACTAACAGAGAGTTCGGCCACTGTTCTAAACTACACCAAAGTCCGGGTCAATCCCTATACTTATGTCCCAAATGAAGACCCGATTAATTTGATGTCTTTGTTGGCAAAGTTTCCCGAAGACGAAATCGAAAACAATATCCTTTCGATTGTTAGCTTTCCTTTCGATGAACCAAAAGTCACCGAAAGATTCTTCGTTTATTATTTGGGTATTTATTGAAATGAATTGAAATAAAAATAATTGAATTACATTTGAATTGTAAAGAGAGGCCACTCAGAGAGGGAGATAACGGCGATAAATTCAAGCGACACATTATGATATGGAGTGAATCCCAATTCGGTGACTCCAAAGAAGTCAATTGGAAACACGACAACAAAAGTGGAAAATGCGTTCCCGAAGATACTCTCAGTAATACAGTTGTTCGGGTGAGCGATAAGTATGTCAGAGCTGGCGATCTCCTCATGTTTGATATAATGGAGTTTATCGGCGATCAATTCGTGATAAAAGGCATTCAGATTACTAATGATGTCGTCCAAAAAGAGGCTCCTATTTTGAAAAAGGGTTCAATTAAAGAACTTTTAGGCTGTGAGGTATCCGCCGAACCAACTGATATTCCTCCGATTCGGGGAAAATCTGATTCGGGGCTGACGTGGGTTCATATAATTATCGCAATTCTGATCTTATGCTTCATAATTGGTATAATAATACTCATAGTCTTCATAGTTAAGGTCGTAAACAGGATCCGATACATTCAGAATCGAAGAAATCGTCGCATATCAGCAAAACAAAAAGGAAAGTTGTCTTCCTCGGGCAAAATGGGACAAACATCCTCATCGGGTCCATCTAAAGTAAAGTAAAGTCAAGTCTGTCTTCGACCAACGATTTGCTTTCAAAACATTTATTTTATTAGTTTTTGATTTTATATAAGATTTGCATAAAATTAAACTCAAATTAAATCCTCAAAGTCTATGAACTAATTCAATGATATAAGACTTAAATGGTATTGTATTTGGATTTATAATGGATTTGTTGTAAAGGGATTTAATGGTTGAGTAACTCATGAGTGAGATATTTGTGATGTAATGCAAAGTTTGGACTAAAATCAGGACAAATATGTGAGAGTTGTTGAGTCTCTGAATGTGTTTGAGTCTGCGTTTGCGCACAACAGTAGACATCCGTAAACAGTGTCAGAGATTTTGGTTGACTTGAGTTGAGTCCAGTTATGGCAGAAATTATTGTTTTTATTTTCATTGATTACAAGCCATAAGACAAACGATGGCATCTCTTCTGATGCTTTCATATCTAATTAAAGCCAAATTCAAAAGAAAATGGATTCTGGACTCGATTTTAGTGGCAATTGTTTTGTTTCAATTAATTCCTTTCCTATTGAGTCACTCGATATCTCCGTCGGGTTCGTCCACTTGTGGTGATGTTCTTTGTTTTCACGGCACCTGTCAAGACGGCCGATGCATTTGTGACAACGGATGGCAGGGCTCTGCTTGCCATCGATGCGGAGGAAGAATCAAGTATTTACTTAAATGTCTTAATTCCCGAATCAGTTCTAATGATTTGTTGTATAGATTGGACGCAATGACCGGTTATATAAGTGATGGCATCGGTAACTATAGTACAGACCTTCAGTGCACATGGATTATAGAGAGTGGTCTCAACGATTCGGTGATTCGTCTTGAGTTTGTCCACTTTGAGACAGAATGTTCTTGGGATCACTTATACATCTTTGACGGCGATTCAGTCTTCTCTCCAGTGTTGGCCGCTTTCAGTGGGATTCTTGTCAGAGACGGACACGTATTTCAACGAATACCAGAAATCAGTGCCCATTCGGGCAGAGCTTATCTATATTTTTATAGCGACGCCGCCTATAATATGAGTGGTTTTAATATATCGTATAGTATTAATACCTGTCCTAAAAACTGCTCCAATCATGGAGTCTGTGTCTCCCCAACTCTTGGCTGCACCTGTGATGCCGGCTATGATGGAGAGGCCTGTGATCGAGTCATTTGTCCGAACGACTGCAGCGGACACGGAGTTTGTGACAGAGAACAACACAAATGCAATTGTTTTCCCGATTATGTCGGCGCAGACTGCAGTCAACCTCAATATGAGGGCTATTGGACTAATGTTAATGTTATGAAAAATGTTAAGGGAAGAGCTCTCCATCAGTCTGTCCTTTACGAGCAATCAATGTATGTAATCGGAGGCGAATACTATTCTCCCGAAGAGTTTCTTTTGAGATTTGATCTCAAACTTAAAAAATGGGAAACAATTAGAACGGATTCCGAACAAAAACCTAAAGAAAGGTTCGGCCATTCGGTGGTCGTATACGACGACAAACTTATACTTTTTGGAGGAATGATTAAAAACGGGTCCATTACTCGAGAGTTGTGGGCATTCGATATATTGAAGCAAAGGTGGGAACAATGGGTGGATCGCGGAGGCTATTACCTCAACCCCTGTTTAACCGAATTCTGTAGTCCACTGGCAGTGATGGGACACACGGCTAATCTGGTCGACAATCTAATGATAGTTATCTTTGGCTATAATCCTATTTATGGTTACCTTAATGTCGTACAAGAGTTTAGTTTCGGTAAAGTTTCGGAAATTATTTTCTTTTAAAACAGTATTTAATTATAATTTAATGGTTAACCCAATAGTGACCCGAACCTGGAATTTGGTACAAACGAGGGGTGCGTTAGTTAAAGGAGGTTATGGACACACAAGTGTTTATGATTTTGTATCAAAACTAATCTATGTCTTCGGTGGATACCACTCTTTGGGGGCTTCCGATACATTACTTGTGGACCTCTTATATGGTTATAATCCACGATTCAAGTCATGGTTTGTTTAATTATTTTGACTCTTCTTTAAATTGATTTAATATTTGTATGATTTGTATGACTTAATGACTCAATAACTGAATTATCCATTTTATAGGATACTGTTGAACCCGAGCCAATCTCCCCGTTATCTACACAGCGCCACAATAATCAATGGTCTTATGCTTGTCTACGGCGGCAACGGTTACAACGCTTCGCATTACAATTCCGGTGATCGATGTTTTTCCCCTCAATTTCTTGCGTATGAGATATCATGCGATACCTGGCGTTCTCTTAAGGATCCCTCACCTGCTCTACTCTTGAGTGATGTGGGATTAGGTCGTTACGGACACTCCAGCATATTATATGACGAATCGATTTACATATTCGGAGGTTTCAACGGAGTTATGCTGAGCTCTATTCTTAAATACTCTCCCGGAGACTGTCGTCGATATGTCTCTATGGAAGAGTGCGCTCATATGAGGGCCGGAACTAAATGCGTTTGGAATAAAGACAAAAATGTATGTCAGCCCTATAGCGCACAGAAGACATCCCAATTGTCGAATTCACTGTACAGTCCGTGCGATAACTCGTACACAAACTTCACTGATTTGTGCCAAAGACAGACTCTCTGTCCCTCCTGTTTAGAGAATACTTATGGATGTGTCTGGTGTGGGGACTCATGTTATCACCAGAAGTGTCGCAAAATTGGAGTAAAGGATGAGATGAAGAGCATTAGTGACAGTTCCAGATGTGACGAAGACATCCGGAGTTCGAATTGTGATAAACTGCATAACTGTCAGTCCTGTCACACGGAATACCACTGCGGATGGCAGAGGGAACACAAGTGCTTCACTTATATAAGAGATTTCGACAATAATAAGACCGAAAAGACTGCCCTTCGCGATGACTTAAAGCCCAGTTGTGAGGCTCCCTGTCATACACGTACCACATGTGAGAACTGCACTTCAGGATCGTGTATGTGGTGCTCCTCTTCCCGCCGTTGCATCGAATCTAACGCTTACGCCGCTATCTTCCCAATTGCTCAGTGCATGGAATGGACAATACATCCCTATAAGTGTTCAGGACTTACCTGTTCTGATATACAGACCTGTGATAAATGCCTGAAAAACCCATTGTGCGGATGGTGTGACGACGGAACTGCTACTGGTATTGGAATTTGTCTCGAAGGCTCTTCCACTGGCCCTTACATATGGAACGGAACGCATTATTCTCTTGTGAAGAGCGCCTGTCCTGCTGTTCACTGGCACTTCTCTCAATGCCCCGAATGCCAGTGTAACGGTCACTCCCATTGCAATCCCGCTCCCAATGTGTGTCATAAGCCGTGTAAACATCTAACAGAAGGCAGTCATTGTCAGTACTGTATGGCTGGTTATTATGGAAATCCTATAAATGGTGGTAACTGTACCCCCTGTTCGTGTCACAGCCATAGCGTGTTTTGCAACCGGGAGTCGGGTAAATGTCACTGCACTACAAAAGGCATTACTGGACATCACTGCGAGAAATGTGACGAACAAAACAATTATATCGGAAACCCTCAGGAAGAGGGCGGGTCTTGTTTTTATAACTTAACGATGGGATATCAGTACACCTTTAATATGTCCAAACCTGACGACCGCTTCTATACGCGCATCAATTTTATGAACGTCCCGATGACTCCTGACATTGACGTAGAGTTTATGATTCAGTGCCAGGAAAGCGCTTTAGTCAACATTTCCATCGGTTCCAGTAAGTGATAGATAATTAACTAATCATTTGATAAACCAATTGATTTTCGGATCAATTTTAAGGCAATTTTCCGATTCGTACTCTTCACGAACGACTCGAATGCGGAAACTTTAAACTCCGGTTCTCTCACGACGAGAACCTCTTCGGAATTGAAAACACTACGTTTTACGTCAATGTCTTTGCATTTTCGACACCATTTGTTCTTCAGATATCGTTTTCACAGCACAGAACTCTCGATTTGCTCCAATTTTTTGTCACATTTTCGAGGTATTTCTCTCTTTAATGGAACCCTTTTTAAAACTAATGTCTTTTCAGTTGTTTTCTGACTCTTCTGATAATTGCTGCCATTCTTTGGAAGATTAAACAAAAATATGATTTATATCGACGACGACAGGTATACCACTATCTAAGAAACAGTTCTCAAAATATGATTTTGATGTTTTTATTTGTTTTTTATTAGCAATTGTTTGTAGAGATGGAACAAATGGCTTCCCGTCCCTTCGCGGGAGTTGTCATTCAAATAAATAGAGATCAAACTCATCCGAACTTTAAAGACAATCGGACTCATGAATGTGATAATAACCCGACTCCTATCGCTTTAGAGCCCTGTAGTACAGGCAAAGCGGCTGTACTGTCGTTAATAGTACGACTACCCACCGGAGGTTTGAATTGTACGCCAGCGGGTAATCCTTTGACTGATTATAAATCAAAGATTAATTACGAATCGATTTAATTGTTTAATCACTTTATTGTTTGTCATAAAATTCAGGTCAAACAGGAATAGCAATCGCATCAGCACTCGTCTCATTAGGAACTGTCCCTTTGGAACACAAATCTAATAAAGAGACCGATTGTCCGAATGTCAAAGTCATCAATAGTTCAAATAAGTTAAACTGTGCGACCACTACCACCACCAACAACACGACAACCACCACTACTGGTGTTTAGCATATGATCTGTAATTTATTATTTAATCAAACGTTTTCTCAATTTTTAATTATTTTCTAATTTTTTTCATTAATTAATTGAAAACTATTTTTATTTGTATTTTATTTGTTATTTAAATATTTATTTAGTTTTAAAATGAGATTAAAATTTTGTAAATATAATTAAGTCATAGAAAAAAAGCAACAAAAGAGTCATCACTTCATAACTCATCCATTCATCTGACACTTGGATTACGATCTGTGAAATCCATTTTTTGGATCTATTATTGTATAATAAAAATGATTTTACATTAAATTTAATGTAATTTTATTATTAATAATAATATTATATTATATTTGGAAAATGGAATAAAAATTTATTATTTAATATAAAAACTATTTTTCAGAAATCATTTCCTCTAATATTACTTTCAAAAGCATTTTAATGACTTTTTTGGCTTCACTTCAAACCAGTCTTCATATAAATTGAGTAATAGTTCGGTAATAATAATAATAATAATAACCAGACCTTTAAGTCTTACAAAAATCCCTCAAATTAGCCTAAAGTTGAAATTCTAACTAAAATTTTGACGGCATTTCCCAAACGACAATCTCAGGTAAATTACCATTACTTCTGCTGCTTCTACTACTACTACTACTACTACTACTACTTAAAATTGGTGATTACTATACTCAGTACTGAATATTGAATTATTTATATTTTATCTAAAAACCAATCTTCCTCTTTGGGTGTTCTGTGAAGGGGTTAATTCACTCAACTTATGTCCTGTGTTTCGCACTTTGGTTATTGAATAAAACAAATTAATTGATACTTTCTTTTGACAAAATTTAATATATCGCCAAAAAAAGCAATTTTATACTCATTTCAATCAATTTTTAATATTTTTCTTAATTTATTAAAAACCAAAACTAAGTTCAAAACTCATTAAACTAATGATAATATTAGCGATAATAACACGAAAAGCAAAAATATTTGTTGAGATGTTCTGTAATGAGTGAACTAATAGATAATAATATCAAACTTTTAGCGAACAAATATTTTAATGAATCAAATCTTTTATTCCAATCATATATTTGTTGAGAAGTCTTAGTCGAGAGCACAGAATTTGAATTTTGTTATTTAGAAATAGCAGTAAAGGCAGATATTTTTGATATTTTGAAGGTAAAAATTAACCAAAATTTCCATAATATATCTTAGATTTGAATTTTGGTGACATTAAACAGAAGAATTCAATTTCGAGTTATCATTATTCTAACGATAAATAATTTGGTAGAACTCCGGTCACCGTTTGGTAGCAGTTATTGATGTCATCCTTCAAATGAGGGGTCTTTGCGAGGGAGACAACAGATTGAAGATATGACATACATTTATCGTATATGTTTAGGCGGTTCTCTGTGTGAATAGTCTTAACGTTAATGAATGACCCCAAGAGAGTACCTCAAAGGTAACATTCCTCTGAATATTTGGCATTTTTGTGTTCACCGATAGATATCTCGCAAATCAATTGACAAACAAATAATGTCTGAGAATTTAAATGAGAAATATTTGAAAATATTCTCAAAGAAGAACTGCTTTTAAATTAAAAGTTTAAATTCAATTACAATTTAATAAATTGGAAAATAAATGATTAGTTTTGTCACACATTTGGTGTAAAAACAGGAAATGACTGCTCTATCAGTAAAATAGCAGTAAAATAGTGACTCACATAAGGTTTAGACAATAAATAAATAAATAAAGAATTTAAATGCAATCATATAAACGATATAAACAATGATCTCATTAGACATTCCTTTCCTTAAAATTGATTTATTGTAGAATATTCTGTAAAATAAAATCACATAAAATGTCATAAATCATTTCATTTTTATTCCTTTCCAGATAAATGTAAATATTCTGAAAATTCCAATATTTGTACATGATCAAGATTCTCAATATGATTAAATCTATGAGATAAAGTGCGAAAAAGAGTTTTGAGACTTTACTATAACTGAATACACGTATAATCTTGATTACTTATCTCAATAATAGGGTAGAATTGGCTCAAAGTAATACTGTTAAGAATATATCGGCAATCAGTCATAGTTTGTCTAAAAGCTATATAACCGTCCTATTCAGCCCTCCCTTGGTCATACTCAACAAAAAAGTTTTAATGGATGAGATTTTTGTAAACAATTGAATTGAACTTTTATTACTTCCTAATCAATTAGAGTTTTGTCGGATACGAATCGATTACTACTACTTATATTATTAGTAAACCTAAAGAAGACTTCCCTTAACTTAAGTATAGTTTCATTTTTTCAGAGAAAACTTAATTAAAAATATTTGTTCACAAAAACAATGTTTTTCAGTAGATTTGAATCACTTGTAAGAAATAGTTGATTTGAGTTTAAAACAATTTAAGCTAGATAAGTTTCCTTTTGTTTTTTTGGTAAATTAAATTAGTGATTCCTCTTTAGTTGAAACTACGAACCACAGAAAATACAATAACAATCTTAAATGCATTCCTTTCGGTAATATTTCAATTTTATTGTGAAAGTGAACTCAATTTCCTACAAAAGGAACTCCTGAGTAGTCCTGAGTTTGTACTAAAAGTAAGTTTTTCTCAATAAATTGCTTCAAACCGATGATCAAAAGTAGGTCAGAATAAGGCCAATGTATGGCAAACAATGAAAGTTCAATCCATTGATGGTTTCACTTTCAAATTCTTTGATTTAGCACAAGTGACAGCCTTTTTGCCTGAAACAAATGTTTTGAGAATGACCATGCTATCACCATGCTATTTACTAAATTTTCTAAAATTAATAGCATTTTAATTAGTTTTTAAATCTCTTGAATTACATTTAAATTGTAAATTCTTTGAAGTATCAATTCTTGAAAGTATTCCTCGATTATAATCAATAATAATTTTCCATTAATTTTAGTGAAACTCAAATTAAAAATTTGAAAAATTCCAGAAAACAGATTAAAAATAAGGGGAAAAACGGCGAAATGTCTGACAATTTATATTTCAAGTTATAAGACATAAGGAAATAGCTTTGGATTAAAGAATAATAATTATTAAAAGACTATAAATTAGAGAAAATGATTGTTTTGCCGCAAAATTCGCAGTAATTTAATCAAAGACTCTATAAATCAGTACTGATTTGAAGCCAAAAACAAATAATTTCTATCCATTAATTTGAATCAAATTCTATGAAAAATGTAATTTTGAAACAAAAAGGGCTTAAACTTCTTCTTTCGACACTAAATATATTAATTCAGTTCATTATTCAATCATTAATTCAATCAATTTTATAACTTTTGCCGTCTATGAACTCATAATAAGGGGGATAACCATATTTGCATTAATAAAGAATAAGTTTAAAGTTTTAAAATTTAATTCTGATCACAGGTTTCCCTCATTTTATATGTGATTAATAATCTCTGATTATCGTTAAGTTATCTTTAAGTTATGGATAATTTTTCAATTTAAAGAAGATGTTAAGAATAAAAGTTGAATTGAGTTGAATTGAGTTGAATTGAGTTGAATTGAG
>JAQIXD010000185.1:0-35497 GCA_034699985.1 Minunthozetes semirufus
TTTGTATTCAAAAATAAAAAACATTTAACGAATTGTGAGAATAAGAAGGAGAGAGAGGGAGAGAAGTACAAGAAATTGAATATAATAATCATTTTGTTGTTTTGTGTGTTAAGTACTGTTATGTCGGAGAATGCAATCCATTTGGCTTTCACTCTACAAATCGTATATTTGGAAGCACTTCTTGTTATATAAGTTCTACTTTTTTTGTTAACAATTATTTCATTGCTATTGTATTTGAGCACAACTTTTACGCAATACTTATATATAAGAGTATTAGAGGAAAGTGGAGGCAATTGGACGAAGAGTTCCTTCAAATAATAACAAATATTAAATAGAGTTAAAGCCATTAATAGGAATTCCGTACAATTATTACATTCATGTTCTGTTCAGATCACGAATCCAAAGGAACCCACAACTGAACCAACTATTGAAACAACATTTGAAATGCTCTTAAAATAACAAGTTTTGGTCGTTTTGTTAAAAACTTTTTCATTTTCTCTGAAAAGTCAATACTCGAGACTCAAAAAGGTTACAAACGTTTGTATAAAAACTAAATGTGAAAGATTACTATTCAGATGCTTATCTGACCATAGAATGAGAAGAGAATGACATACTTATAAATTGATACAAATATCGCGTAAAACATCATTTGAATACAAATTGAAATTCATTCAATTGAGTGAAAAGGAATTTAATAAAAATTGAATCTTTATTATTTCAATTACTAAATCAAACCCTATTATTGATGTTATTGTTATTCAATCTTTTGATATCTTATTCTCAGACATAAAAAACATTTCAATAAAATCATTATAAGTGAGAAAAGTGGTCGAAATGGAGAGCCATTGAAATGAAGTTATATTTTATTGAATATTCAAATGAGTATTCAATGAGAAAATGTCGTCCAATAAATCGATAACTGAACCAAATATACCGAATATATTGCAATTCCTTTTAACATTGACTCCACTTTCTATGTCTTCACCCAATTATACAATACTTTCAATACTTCTACTGAGTTGTAGAGCACAGGTATACCTCATAAACATGACATAACATCTCTACAACTATTTGTTATCGCGACCAACGCTTAGGACAACAAACAGTTGTTGTTCTCAGAATAAAAAGTTTTGTTTCCATTGGAGACAAAATTTACACTTTTTTACGATTGAGTGCATCACTCAAAATACAACTAAATATATACAGTAAGTGGAAGTGGAATGAGTGGCAAATCTGTGGCTCCAAATGGATAAATGTGTGACACAAATATGTACTCAAATATAAAGTTCTGCCGACAAATGTATTGTATTTGAAATTCTTGGCTTAAATGCACTTTATTTTTAAAATTATGAACAAAATTCAAGTCATTGAACATCTCTTTAAAATTATGACAATATTTGAATCCATGTCATTCGGATAAATGCTGTGATTCCCAAAAATGCCGGAAACAGAGAATGTTCGGGTGGCTATACGGGTCAGACCATTCATATCCTTTTCATTAATATAAAAAGGGGTAAACATTGAGTTTTTATATAAAAATTAAAACTTTTAATGATTTTTGAAATATTTTGAGTAATTAATAGACTCTCTGTTTGAGAGTTAAATCATTTTTGTCTTTTATTTTACTTTGAATTTTCCTTAACTGAGAATCTGTTGGAAATGTGTTTACAATCAGAGAGAAAAGCAGAGGAATGCCCAATCAATTATCTCAGTGGAAGGGCAGACAACTATGCTCTTCAGTTTAGACAATCTGACTGAAGGCCCGAAAAGGTTTACCTATGATTACAGCTATTGGTCTCACGACGGCTACACAGAAGCGGATAACGGCCTCTGTATGGCTGACCCCTCTCATGAAAATGGACTCAAATATGCAGATCAGGTCAGAAAAACTGTTAACTCTCTTGTGGTTTGACCACAATATTTATTTACAAAACTTATGTCAAAATATAAATGCAATCAAAACAACAGTTAATAACTTATATATAAAAACCCATTTGTTTTCCCAATTAATTATTAAAATGATTTTGCGAGACACAAGCCATTAGTTGCGAGTAATCTAGTTAAATTTCACTCTAAAAAGTAATAAAGGGGGATAAATGGGCATAAATACACGCAAATGAACTCAAATGAGCATGCACATTCCTCCACAATGAATAAGTTTTGCCTAAATTTAATTTAAGATGAATTTAAACTCTAGTTTAGAGAGAGATAAGAGAGAATCCCATTCGAGTTGATTGAGTTTTTAGGACTAATTGAGTTTCTAATTATCAAATGAGACATGAATTGAGTCATTCATTGAGTAATTCAATAATTAGTTGCAAAACATTTTATCTCTTAATTGAGTGAAATATTCAGTCCCTTAATACAGCCCTCAGCCCATAGTTGAGGCCATTGGTTGCCGTTTTGGGCTAATTAGTGAATAATTAATAAACTATTCATTGAATTATCAAACCTTTTTCAGGAAACGGTGTATAAAGACTTAGGACATTCTCTATTGATAAAGGCATGGGAGGGATACAACGCTTCTCTGTTCGCTTATGGCCAGACGGGCTCAGGAAAGTCATACTCTATTGTCGGTTACGGAGCCAACAAAGGTTTGACTAAACATAATGAAACTGACAAATGATTGGTTCAACTCATTTGAGAAAATCAATTCTTCAGGAATTGTTCCGCGATTTTGCGAAGAGATATATCAGACAATAGAGCACAGGAAAGGGGACGCATCTGAAATCGAAGTCACGTTCTCTATGCTTGAAATCTATAACGAAATCGTCAAAGACTTGCTTAATGTGAATAACGATAACAAAAACAAGAATAAGAAAAAAGGACTCAAAGTTAGAGAACATCCGACGAAAGGCTTTTACGGTAAAAATCAAATCAATGTTTTGTTTGAAATACAAAAACACAATATTATAACCAATCGATTAAATATCAATTACTCTTCACTTAACTCTCCCTTAACTCACATTAACACACATTTAATATTGAATTATTAGCCGAAGGACTCAAATCTTTTTTGGTCACGAATTACAAAGAGATCGAAGAGAAGATCAATGAGGGAACTACTAATAGGAGTATTGCCGCCACAAACATGAATGAGACCTCTTCCAGAGCGCACACAATTATTATTATCAATTTAATACAAAAATCAAAGAACCCCTCCGGACAGGAGACTACCAAAGCATCCACAATCAATTTGGTGGATCTCGCGGGCAGGTATGCAATACATCTGTCCTCTTAATCACTCAAAAGTGACACAATTAGAGGCAAACAATAGCTTTAAATTAGCAAAAACATTATGTAATCAAAGATTTCTTACTTTGAGTTGTCTTCGTATTGGAAATACCTTTATATCACCCATTAGTTGAGCTCTTCATTCATCCATTTATTCAAATTTGAGCTAAAATTTCAAAATTAATGACAATTTGTTCAAAATTTTGAATAAATCAATGAATAGATTATATAATACTTAGGGATGAGTCACACAATTGAAGTCTTTTATAGTTTTCGTTAATTTTAAACAATAATGTCTTAAATCAGTGAACGATTGTCTGGGACTCAGGCTACGGGTGACCGCATGAAAGAAGGCGTTTCAATAAATCAATCGCTCAGTTGTGTCGGGAACTGTATTCACGCGTTGGCAGAGAAAGCTATCGGAAAGAGTGTTAAAGTTCCGTACAGAGACTCTGTCCTCACAAGACTTCTTCAGAACGCTTTGGGCGGTAACAGCAAAACAGTTATGATCGCTGCCATCAGTCCCGCAGATATCAACTACGATGAGACACTTTCTACGCTCAGATACGGTCAGATCATTAAATAATTAACACATTCTTTCGCTTTTGTTTTATTTGACGCAAAGATTGTCCTTTTATTAACTCGAAAGTCAAAGGACGGATGAATCATATCATTTAAACTTATTAGAATAGAAATAGCCTTCAATAGTGTTCCCCTGGGATTGACTGGGATTGAACCTTATCTAAAAAGATGTTTTACAAGTCCTCTACAATGAATCGATGTTTAATCTATTGAAAAATATTAGAAAATTATAAATAAAATATTATTTTCTTATTTTTATCCATAAATTAATAATAAAAAACTGTTTATTAGTTTTAAGTTCAAAAGTTAACAGAAGACCGGTTTGAGTGCTGCCATCAAATGGATTCTTATTTTACTTTCAATAAGTTATCGATAATTATCTTTCAAAAGTAAATTATGATTCATAATTATTTTGATGATTCTATGAATAAATAGATTTTCAATCAATATTTTACTTAAATATTGATTTTCACTTAAAATTACAGATACTTATTAAGTTAATAAAAGAACAAATCATTGAATTATTGTTTGAAAAATTGCATAAAAATTCAAAAGAATTACAGAATTTATTAACAAAATATTGAATAACAAAATTGATAGTAATATTAAGAGTATTAAAATGTATTTAACATGGTTACTTTTTAGTTTTTATGATTAAATTAATTATTTATAAACAGCCGACAGAGCAAAACAAATAAAGAACCATGCTAAAATCAATAAAGATTCAACTGATAAATTAGTCAAAGAATTGAGAGAAGAAAATGAAAAACTTAAGAAACTGATGGAAAGGGGCACAGGTTCGGCACTTCCTAATGGAACGGCTACTCCTATTGAAGGCCTGAGCCTCTCACCTAACGGTAAGTTTTAATCGAATAAAGTTTTCAATTATTAATTGATTTTTTGATTTATCGGAAGCTCTGAAAGAAGCAAAGGCTAAGTGGGAGGAAGAGATGAGGGCTGCGATGGAAGAGAATGAAAGACAACTGATTCTCATTAAACAGACGTATGAAGAAAGACTTCAACAGGAAGTCCAACAAAAATCCCTACAAAAGACTGACGTAAAGGAAGATAGGATTAAATTGGAGGCCGAGAAACGAGAGAACCCATACCTCTCTAATCTTAATTTTGACGAACAGTTATCCGGAAAAATTATTTTTATTATAAAGAAGGGATCAAATACTGTGGGAAAGGCAGAAGACTGTACTATAACATTGATGGGGCCCTCCATACAGGAACATCACGCCGTTATCAACAGGTCTGAGAACGGAAAAGTGATACTCGAGAGGTGTGCCGATGACTGTCGAGTACTTTTGAATGGCGATCCGGTCACACATAAAGTCAATTTAAGTCATAACGACCGCCTTCTCTTCGGGACGACTCAATTATTTGTTTTCATACATCCCGACCAAAAGCTCAAGTCTAAGATGACTTACGCAGACGTGACCTTTGAATTGGCACAGGAAGAGATCGCCACTAAAGCGGGATTCGCTGTCAACACCGAAGATCAGTCAATGGAGCAAGCTCTTCTCAATAAGGACCTGCTTGAAGTGATACCTGCTGTGGATGAGGCCAATGCCATCAGCGAAGAGCTCGAAAAGTTTGTCCGCTTTGAGATAATGCTTGTGTCGCCACAGTTTTTGGGAAAATTAGGGGAAAGGACTGAAGTATTGATTCATTTATTGATTTATAATTTTTTTAATAATATTTTTAATAAATTTTAAGGTTTATATACGAATGCGAAACATTGAAAGCGGACAGGAGTTTGAGTGGACTAAAGACGAGTTCTTTAACCGACTCTATATTATGAAAGAAATGTATCAAAATTATGAGTCGGGAGAAGAGGAATGGGATTTACCACCGGTTTGTCACTTCGATCAATACATGTATAATAAGTTCTCTAATATCTATTTATGATAAGGAAAGGGATCCATTCCTTGAAGATTCGAACCGGGAATGTCATATCGGAACTGTTCAGGTTTATCTCCAATCTCTAGCTTTTATGATTGAACTTAAGGAACAGCTGTCGATCAATGACTTCAGCGGAACAGAAGTCGGAATAATAAATATAGAGATCGTTCCCTGCGATGAAGTCGGCAATGAATATGATGAGAGGGATGACGTATATGTGGACAGCCCTCAGGAACTTCTGGGCCGTTCCATTCATTTTGTTGTCAAAATCAATGGATGTCGAGGATTGCCCTCAAGGTTTACGGTAGGCATCAGAGTAGCCATTAATAGAAATGTTGTCATTTTGTATCAAAAATGTCTCTCTAATTGAACTTTTAGGACATTTATGTTAAGTTCAGAGTATTTCTGGACGAAGAGGACACCAGAACTGATCCAATGTCTGATACAGCAAATCCAGACTTCAATTTCAAGAAGATCTTTACTTTTAGAAAAGTAACGCAACAACTAATTGATTATTTGAAGGACGGGTTCCTCAATATGCAAGTCTGGGGCAAACAATCGGTTAAATTCAGTAATATTAGTAAACAAAATACGGGTCGTTCCACAAAACAACAGTTTCAGGAGGAACTCGACAAACAGGGAAACGAATTGATGCACGGCTTCAAAATGAATGGACGGGTTGTCGATCCAAATAAGCAAAGTATAATTGTGGAACTCCTACTTATGAAGAAACAACAGGCCAGACAACAGCAGAGGATTGTTAGTCGATTGACTCAATTCAATGTATAATTCATTTTATATTTAATTTAAATTTCAGGAAAATATTCGCCGTTTAGTAGAAATCGCTGAACAGTACCGCAAAAGAAAAATTTCGGTTCAATTAGTAAAAGATCTCTTATTTACGACAACACCTGAAATGGCTGAGGCTCTCATCGCTCAGGTGCCAGAAGGTAAGCATTACTCAGACATATTTTAAATGATTGAGCAAATAAAATTGTGCATGTTACTTTCTTAAATTTGGTAAGTATTGGTCAAATACTAAACAAAAGGAATGTTAAGACCAGAGGTAGCCAACGAGGTATAATAGCCATAAACACATCTTACCCTACCTTCAACTCTGGTTATGACCGGTTATAGTCTGTTATATTGAAAAATCAAGAAAGAGTTGGATTAAGGAAATGAGAACAGATTTTATTCAAGTATTGAAGTAATCCAGCAAATGATGAAATAGCAAATAATAATTACTTATTTAAAGTCAAATCAATGCCATTAAGTGACGAAAACACATTTCAAGGTTTAGGATATCATTTGATATGGTTTTCCTCTCAAATACTAATTTTCATTTATTTACACAAATTATATTAAATTCAATGCTTTATATTCGCATTTAATTAAAATAAACTCAACTAAGTCTTTAACGAGAGTCTAATCTTTATAAACTTTTAAATGAATGGTATTAAATGTGAAACCAAATTCACACTTTGCTGAGTTTTCCCCAGCAATAAACCCAGCAATATATTGAAATCACAATATTTAGGTTCACTAAATTACTGACAATTAAATATTGTCACTTGATTTTGACTTTTGAATCAAAAGTTTTGATAGATCATTCATAGAAGTGAAGGAAATCTACTCTTTAAATGAAATTTTCTTTAGCTTTACCTCTACTATAATAGAAATACCAAAATCAGTTTTCTATTAAATTTATTTGATATTAGAAGTAAATATTTTCTCAGATCTAACCTATTTTTTCAACGAAAGAGATTTTCCATAATTACTCTAAATTTTATCACATCTCAAACATTAATTAGTGATAAAGTAGCGATAATTCAATGAGTGAACAATCAATGAACTCAAATATAAATCAAAGACCAAACTTAACTCTTCAGAAGAGACTATTATTGATCACAAAAAATATATATTTAAGTCTAAAGTTAAAAATAAAGTCTTATTATGTAAGAAAATCGATGTTATAATGACTTCTCTGACAATTAAAGAGAAAAAATGAGAATTCATAGCAAAGAATGACATAATTAGAGGATATTGTATTGCATTATGTATTGAATGACATAAAAATGATATAATGTATGCTTTGAATTAAAAATCGATAGAAACGCATAAAATCCAATGCGATTCTACATAACTGAACTAATGATCTATCATATGTCCTATCATAATGTGTCCATGGCACAATCACAATCAAATACATACTCTATTACAATTTGTCTACAATTGAAACTTTACTCTATTCTAAAACTTATTGGAATTTGTTTTGAATTTTACTGTTTTTTAGATTGATTTCGATTTTGATTATTTCGATTACAAATTGATTCAAATAAATAATTAATAATATATTTATGGTTGAAATGAGTCTCAAAAAACAGCACAAATAATGTTTGGTTTGTCCGCACAGATGACAACTACGACAGTATGAAAGCCTCGTCAGGCATTTGTACACTTCTTTGACACCTGAAGACCACCGTATAGTCCAGACTAAAGACAAGTTAAACCAAACAACTTTATATTACAACAATTTTTTATGCAATTTCTTGTGATTCTCTAAATTGTTATTAAAATAAATGTTTGATAACATCTTATATAATATGTGTTCCTATTATTCAATCGAATAAATACTTTATATAACAAAATATACAGAATATTCTTACAAATGTAGGGGTAGTTCAATGAGTGAGGGCTCATAGGATAGTGTTCCGGTAACTTTAATTTATAATTATGCGATGAATATTCAAATATAGTGATTCGTCATTTTGCAATTATAGTCTAGTTCAAATTTCTAGCAAATTCGAGTAATTTCACGTAAAGGGAAACTTCCAGCGCTTACGTGTACCAATTTTTAAATGAATTGCATCAACTTTTAATAAACAGATATTATTGAGCAAATCCAATCCAAATAAGCAACCAACCAATCGCATCACAATCATTTTGTCATGAGAACCATAAAAACACAGTGCATTGCCGTCATGTTAAATACAATACGTCTATTTATATATTGGGGGAATTTTTTAATAGAGGTAATTAAGTCTAATAAAAAGGTCAGTTTATATTAAAATTATATTAAAACAACCCCATTATTACTTAAAAATTTACAGAATAGTAGTTTCTATAAATTAGTATAAAATAAATTTTAATTATTAACAAAATTTATTAAATTATAGTTAACTTGTGTTACAAATATTGTTTACGTTTTATATGTGACTCAAAATCACAATAAAATATGATTTTGAATTTGGAATAAAAAGTGACTGCAATTCACAGCATAACAGTTCCCACATTTCCAGGAAAAAGCCCTCAAAATATTAATTGTTCTACCACAAAAACAAGATTAAATTCACTGAAAAAGCTTTATTTATCTGATATTAAGTAAATCTTTTTGTAATAAATATAAAAATTGTTAATTATTGTGGAAAACTTCTTTTAATTCAATAAAGTGGTCTAAACTTGAAATGTGGTCACTATAGGAACTGACGTCACTTGTATTGGCGTTGAAGAAGGCCTATAAGAAGTGAGACATTTGGCAATTACTGCACAAAACTAAGGGTTGAGAACTCAGTCAAACGTCGCATACAATAGTATACCATTCATAGCATTCGCCATATCTTCTCAATCCTCACAACAAATCAGTTTTAAATTAATTTTGTGTTCAATTAAACCAATAAATCGATTGTTTTAAAAGTAATGTCTCTTTTATCAAATTTTGTCGACATATCAGAGGACTCCCGAAGAAAATGTGGTCAGAAAATAGAGGGCCAAAAGCGAGGCCTAGACTCAGACGATACTCTGCCAACAAAGAGACGCAAATTAAGCGAAGATAATACCACCGAAGAAGATGAAGAATTGTCGCAAACATCACCGCAATTATCAGTAGAGGACTGGTTGTCGCATATGATGCCGTCGGCGCCGAACAATGTCAACGATTTGTGTCCCGAAGTGTTTCAGATAATTATCGCCAAATACTTGAAATCAAATAATTGGCGGAAATTAGTTCCTCTGAGACTCGTCTGCAAGTATTGGCGGCTAAACATCGACTCATACCTATCCTCAAGACATGGGTTCCAATACACGGGACGTCTGACCAAAGGAACGCCCCCTCCAGTCATGAATTATTATGAATTCAACGCAATGTTGAGTTTTTACCCAAATATGAGACAATTAATTGTTAAGAACTTCACTGTAAGCGACCATTTGGTGGCCATTTTGCGACAGAACGTCCCTAAACTGGAACGGCTCAGCCTTTACGGGTGTCGTAACCTGAGTTGGAAGGGACTCACTATTCTTGCGGTCCGTTTCCCTCAACTCAAGTTCATTGATGTGTCGAACTGTGAATTGGATGAAAACCGGTATTTATGACAATATTTTTGTTTTTCTTCTCATTTTCTGATTATTTTTATTACTCTTTCGTTTAGTTTAAGTATTTTAGTCGAAAACCTCCAGAACTTGAAGATAATGAATGCCATAAACCCGGGCCGAGAGGTGACGGGTCAGTGTCTCAGCAAATTAGGTCCGCATATTCAGGACATTTGGATCGGACTCAACCACATGTCTAACTGCAATCCCGCCCTCAAAGCTCTGGTCTCCGGAAACGGAAAGAATTTATTGCATTTGGGTTTAATCGTAAACAACTATCAAACGACTGATTGGTCTATAATTACCGAAAATATGTCTCAATTAAAGTCTTTGAAACTGACGTTCGGGTCATTCAAGTCTTCGTCTCTCAAAGAGTTCGCAAAACTAAAACACTTGGAGTTTCTGGTTTTGGCCGAAGACTCGCGTAATGAAAAGGAGTCAGTCCTTACCGATGACTCTCTCCTACCGGTGCTTAGAGGCTGTGCTCAGTTGAAGTCATTGGCGATCGCCGGCACAAAAGCAAATACACTTCGTTTCACTAATCACTCGATCGGACAAATCCCACGTTTGTGTCCACATATGGAACAAATCCGTTTCCTGAATGCGCACAACATTACTGACGAATGTCTGACCCATTTGTCGGGAATGCCTTCACTTCTAGTTCTCCACTTGTCGTCAATGAATGGCATAACGAACGCCGGTATTAAGGCTTTCGCCAAACACTCGAAACGCGTTCGAAACTTCCGGATCAGTGATTGCCCTAACGTTACCGAAGAAGTCATCGATTATTGGGCAGAAGTGGCGAACAATAGACCCGAAGAACGAATCAAACTATTCCTCGAAGGAATGGAAATCACCAAAAGTTTGGACGATTTGCCCCAAAATTTGAAGATAGAAATTAAAGACAGGTCTGAAGGAGAGGCCGCCCCTAAACCAAACACATTAATGAATCCAAACTCTGCTTCAAATGTTTGACTTCTGTTTTGTTATAATTATAACTCTTTTAATGAAAAATCATTTAAATGTAAAAAAAATTCATTAATTTATTGAAAAAGTGTTTAAAATTTGACACTTTTTTTGTGAAATAATTCACTCATTTTCTATAACATACTTTTCGTCTATAATTAAAAAACTTGATTTAATTAAACGTTTTTATAGTTATTTGACTCAATTACTGACAAAAGGAATGTTCCCTTCATTAGAAGTGATAGAAGTGTTACCAATAAGTTTCAAACAATAGAAGAAATGTCTTTATTTCAAACAATTTTCAATACATGAGTCGTTTTGAGTCTTAGATTTGAATGTCTTTCCCTAAAGTCTCGATAGTGTCGATGATGTAATCCATGTCCTTTTGATTGCGTTCTGGAAAACAGGTTATACTTAAACGGAAAAAGTTGGGCAACCGTTTAGTGGAGAGGGGCTGATAGCCTATCATCAGAGATCCCGTTTCCATCATTCGCTTCTTAATAATAGGCGCCACTTTGGACAGGGCTTCCGGATCGACAGTCTTACCATTGTTTCGCAAAGCGGGCGGAATATACCAGAAGGAGACCAAATTGCTCTCAAACTGATCCAATACTAATTGGAATCCCTGGCGTTCTCTCAGTTTTTCAGAGATGTATCTATTTTTCATAAAATATTATTAAAACTATAGTTTTGTTAACCATTTAGTCATAATTTGAGTCATACTGTGCCATATCGTGGACGTTGTCGACCGCCTTTTCAATGCCAGACTGTCCATAGGCTTTGAGTTGGAGCCAGAGTTTGAATGAATCGACTTTTCTTCCGCATTGAATGGATTTGTCGCCCGAATCATAGGAGTCGTCATAATATTTGTCGCTTTGAAATATATACTCCGCTTTCAGTGAATTACTTTCAGACAAAATCTTCGGGTGTTTTGTTAGGACGAGAGTACACTGTTGGGGGACACTCGTTGTCTTATGCAGATCCCAGGCCACAGAATCAGCCCTCTCTACCCCTTCTAACAAGTGTCTGTGCTGTCGCGACAATAGCCAAACCCCTCCGAGCGCTGCGTCGACGTGAAACCAAAGTCCAAACTCTTGGCAGATATCAGCGATTGGTGGCAACGGATCGAATGCCCCCAAAACTGTTGTACCCGAAGTGGCGCTCACCATATATGGTATCATTCCTTCCTCTTTTGCCTTCAAAATACTGTTTCTGAGTTCCTCCGGAATCATATGTCCTCTTTGGTCAGCTTTAACTTTGATGACAGACTCTGTTCCCATTCCTAACCAAATGGCACTTTTGACGAACGAATAGTGAGCCTAAACTCAATAATTAATGTCTGGCTTTAGGTTTGTTCTCATTTCTACGACTGACCTCTTCAGAGGCAAACATCACGAGTGGTCCTAAACCTCTGATTCCTTTTTGCTTAGTTTGAGGAAAGGCCTTATGTCGGGCCAAAACCATACCATAAGTGTTGGCATTGGAACCTCCCGGACAAAACATTCCGTCAATGTTTGGCTCTTTATATCCAACAATTTTTCCCAAATATTTAATCAAATATTTTTCCATAACAGCAAAAACCGGTGATATCTCCCACGTGGCTCTGAAACCAAGATTATATTAAATGCCATTTGTTTTGCCCTTATTTTCAATCTTAAAAACCGAAAACATTTCAATAGTTTTCAAAAACTAATAGTTTTTTCAAGAATTGAGAGAACGATAAAAGAGATAAAATAAATAAAAAAAAGTGAGAAACTCTTCAAATGGAAGTTCATTGTCTCAAAAATGATCACTTGTTTGCCAAAAGTTCGAGAAAAGAACAAATAAATAACGATTTGATAATTGATCTTGGTGATAATAATGATAGCATTCCTCTTAAACAAAGAGTAAACTTAAAGTCAATGCAATCACTGATAAGAATCAATAGAAACAATAAATCAATAAATAAATCAAATCTTATTAATAACTGAATATTCATAACTCAGTGACTAATTGGTGGCAAAATAGTCATAAAGCGGTCAATTATATCACTTACGCGCTGGTGTTGAGAGCATCAGTAAGCCAGGCCCCCACCAGAGAGAATTGTTCGGTACCGCCATACAGTTGGTTATAGAAGTTTGAATGACCTGTTGTTCAATCAATTAAATCAATTGAATCGTCAATCGATTCAGAACTTTAAGTAATTACTGGTCTTAACGCTGTGTTCAATCACTTGTCGACAGATATCCAGAAGTTTTTGCTCTTCTTCGGGTCCTTCGCAAACATTTAGATCCAATACTTTCTGCAAAAATTATCGAAATATAAAAACACAAAAAACTATAGAAAGTCTTACTTCAAGCTCTTCCGGGTATTTGAAATCCAATAGTTTTTGATGATTTTGTTTAATAAAGTCAGGTTTGCCAACAATTTTGCTCTCATCGAGAATAATCCGAACCATTTTCCTCAAAAACTCATTTCCTTCACTTGAATTCATTTTGTCGATTGTTTTAAGAGTTTAACCAAATTATAGTAAATTTCAAAATCAAATGATTTACTCAAACAATAAGCATATGATTGAAAGCAATTGTGTTTTATATCAAAAGTATTTATACTTTAAATCAAAGTTTTATTCCACAGATTTTCAGTACAAACTGACGACGAAATGAATGAAATCATCAGAACTTTGTTCAATAAATATCTCTCGGATTAAGCATTTGTTGCACTTTTATGGGAGTGGAAGTGGAAGGCCTTCTTCTACATCTGTACCTATTAATTATGATCAACAAAAATATTGTGGAACCGATTCGTGATATTATATGATATAAAGAATAATGAAATTCCACAAAATTCCACAAAAAGATTGTATTTTACGAATTTTTCCTAATTCTGTCCGATTTTACACAACATTTAATTAATCACATTTCAATTCAAGACTTGATTAATGTTTTTTGAATAAATAAAACTATTCTCTGAAAAACTTATAATTATTTTTGCGGCAAATTTTCTGTTCATTTGAAGCAATATTTCATTATAATTAACATCTAATAAATCAATTGATAAATTCTTCACCCGTTTTGAGCTCAAACTCAGATAAGAATAAAAAATCGTTGTCTCAAGAAATTTATTAAGTGTCACGACTTGCATGTTAACTCATTTTCATTTATATTCAAATTTAATTTTTCTATTAATTATTAAAATTGATCCGTCCGGAGATGACCACAAGAGCCCATTCGGTGATAACACGTTTTTTATGTGTAATTTAAGTGAAAAACTATTGTAAAACGTTTTATATGAACTGTTCTGCTGAGAGCACAGCCTACGAGCACAGCCTAAACGTCAGTTGTTGAGTAGCAGACGATCAGAACCGTCGCTCAATTAGTGATTTCCTTTTATATCACTTTAATTGCAATTAGTTTTAATTATTTAAATAAAAGTCATTTGTTTTTAAGTGGTTTTTAATTCAGTTTTTATTGTTTACAAAGTGTTTGCAATTCTGTTGGGAAACCAAAGTGTGATAATCGCCAGCAATTCGTCCTAATTCTGAGTTCGCTCTGAATTGTCTTAAACCCGTTCTCCCCCCGAAGGGAACAGCCGAAAGGCATTGATATAAGAAGCGTTAGGACAGTCCCCGGCACAGCCGTAGCTCTTGGCGCTTCTCATTGGTGGAGGTTGCAAAAGATAAAGACAAAAGAGTGGGAACTCACGAAAGTGGGCGTTTTTGCGAAACAAAATGGCGGAAGGAGGAGACGATCACAAAGCAAACAACACATCGACGCCATTGTCATCGCTAACAGAGCTCGGAAGAAGTATGAGAGAATTCATAGGCGGAAGAACGATAACAAGATCTCAAAATCAAGCACTACTGCCACCGCTGAACGAACACAGACTTTCACGAATAGGAAGAATAAGTACAGAATCAATACCAGACATCCCCAACGCGTTTGAAAATAGATCGCAAAGAAGGAACAATACAATAGAAGAAGAAGAAGAAGTCGACGACACAATTGTCAATCAAAACAGAAGAAATCAGACACTAAATCGAAGAGAAGAGATGAATCACAACAACGACGTGTCAATGTTGACAGAAGACGAGTCCAGAAGTAGTCACGAACTAACTCAAGCTATAGAAGACTGCAAACAAAAGCAAAGATCAGTTCAACGACAAGTGAGAGGACTTGAAAGAGATCTACAAATAGAGTCAAATCGGATGTCAAATGTTTTTGAGACAACAAATGTCAAGTCATTTACAGACACATTAGAGTCCATTAAAAGGGAACTCCCGGGCATCGAACAAAGAGTTCTTCAGGAGCTCAGGAGTGGCAGAACTGAAACAGAGGAACGCTGGACAGCCATCAATAATACAATGATGAGTAGGCGTCAGACAGATGGGGAAGTGGTCGGCGCAGTACATCAATTGAGAGAAAGACATCAACAAATGGTCACATTCGCCAACGAAACGATAGCCAGAGTGTCAGCAAACGAAGAACGAGTCATGAATGCTATGGACTTAAACGTCGCGCAAATAAGAAACGACGTTCAAAGGGGTCCAACAAATGAAACAATCAGAGCAACGATAGAACAAGAGGTTCACAGAAGCCTCCAGAATGTAGTTCAAAACATTGAGGATCTGTTCGCTGACGCAGAGGCCAGACAAGAAAGACAACATCAACTGAATCAACAAAGAATTACTCAAGAGATCGAAAGAGTAAATATGGTCCACAACGTGGTATTCATGCAAATGTTAGGACAACACCGCGAAAGACATGAAGATATAATCGAAAGAATGACAAGAATCGAGACAAGCGTTAATAATGTCGAAAACGACTTCAATACATACGAAGAACTATTCGCGGAAAGGGAACAGCCAGTTCATGGTAGAGACACGCCGTCCAATTGGGGCGAAGACAGAGATAATGAATATATAGTTAACGAAAACATTCAGCGAATAGAAAGAAGAATAAGAGAGGAGAGAGACAATAGAAATAGAGCCAATGAAGAAGATATAGACTTTATTGAGCAAATCAGTTCTTCAGGGCAGCCAAGACCTCATCAACAGCCGGAAATAAGACAAAGATCAGGCGTTGATATAGCGGTGGAAAGACTCGAACGCGAAAATCAAGACCTGCTAATCAGAGCTCAAGAAACACAGAGACTTCTTCAGGAGGAAAGACGAAGGAATGAAGAGATGCGAAGACAAGAAGAAGAAGAACGCCTCAGAAGGGAAGAAGAAAGAAGAAACTCAAACAGTCGTAACCACAGAAGTGGCACAAACAGACATCCAGATGATAGCCCATCAGGAAGTGATGACGACGACAACAACAGTAGCAGAGGAGCTGCCGGTGGTCGCAGAAGTAGCGGTAATAGACACAACTCTAATAGAAGAAGCTCTCGGAATAACAGAAGTCGAAGCAGAGACAGCGATAGTAGTAATAGAAGAAGAAGTGAGAGTACAGGCGGTCGCAGAGAAAAGCCACGAGAATTCAAAATGAATTCCTTTGGCACAGAAACAGATCCAGTCATTTGGATGGATGACTTTGAATTCAAAGCTGAATGTGGCGGATGGCCGATAGCAAAATGGCCAGCAGTGATGGGTGACCACATGGCAGAGCTCAGAATGAAGGACTACAGAAAGTTCTACAGAGAGAACAAAGACATCGCAAGTCTGGGAACAAGTGAAGGGTTCCAGGAATATAAAAGAAGGTTCTGCAGTCGCTTCCAAGTGTCACAAATGAAAATAAGAGCAATCAATGAACTAAAGGCTCTAAAACTGAGTGATTTCAAAACCAGAAAAGACTTCTTCGACAAATGTCAAGAGATTTGTAACAAAACACAAGACATGAATAGCCATTACTTGGGACCAATGATTTTGGAGAAGTTAGACAGAGTGATAGCCGTGGCTTTTCAAAGCGGGAACAGAGAGGCCTTCGATGAAGCGCCCGATAGATTCATTGATCTGTTGCGTCCAATTGGAGGAATAAGTGAGAGCAGAGACACAGAGATAACACAAAGAACAAACACTGAAGAGAATAGAAATCAATATAGAAATAGAGACTACAGTGGCTCTAACAACGCCTACAATCCTCGACCTAATCCCGGGTTTTATGATTCCAGAGGAAGAGGTGGGAGACCTTGGAATCAGGGCCAGGGAAGAGGTAACGAATGGAGAGGCTATGGCCGCGAATACAGAGGTTATGGGTCACAAGAGGGAGACAATAGACAATCAGAGAGAAGAGGTCAGTCGAATCCACCCGAAGATAGATATCAAAGAGGCGGAAGAGGGTACAGACCTAATAGAGGAGAAGTTGAATGCTTCACATGTCATGAAAAGGGACACATCTCACCGAACTGTCCAACACAACAAACAACAGTTCCCAACAACGCAACAGAACCCAAAACAACAGTAACGCCATCGACAGCACCATCGAATACTAACGCTAACACAACCGATAACTCCAGAAGTAGTTCGGGAAACAGGAGGTAGGGGCGATAGAAGGCACCCCTAACCAAACACAAAGTCCTTCCATTGATAGTCCAAACGATTCCGAAGTTAATAATATAAATAATAATGAAAGAGAAGAAGAAGTGAGCGAAGAGGAATCGGGTAAAGAAGAAGACTTAGAAACGCTCGCAATAGGGGAGGAAAAAGACCTAAAAGATAGACTATCGTTAGTGGTATTAATCAATGGCGTGGAAGTGGTAGCACTCCTCGACGGAGGATCAACAGTTCCATTGATGAGCACTGAATTGGCAAATACGTGTCGAGTGAAGATAATTAAGAAACGCTTACGTCTTGTGTCAGCTTTTAAAGGACGAGTGTTCACAACAGGCATCTGCAAACTCACAGAAGAAGGTAAAGACAGAGAAGAAGATGCAGTTACTGTGTATATAACCGACAAAACGTCGTGTCCGCTACTATTGGGAGCGGACTTCTTCAGAAGATTCAAACTAATGCTCAATTACGGCAATAAAGAGGTCAGAAGAGGTGCGGATCCGCAGGTTCTGAATTCAAGTGGTATTGATATAAAACTAGTGAACGTAAAAGACAAACCCTGTCCGAAGAGAAGAACTAAAATTAATGGTAATACTGCGAATAGTGGGGTCGAGGCCGGAACCAGTAGAAGGAGTGATAAAGAGAAGAGGTTTATGCGATAGAAGTCGAGGAAGACTTCGAGACACCTGATTTTATGGAGGTCTGTCTCAACGAATTGTATTCCACTCAAGGGGTTAGCGGCAAAGCACGACCGAAAAGGTATTCCACAGAAAAATACTTCATAGAAGGGGACAGAGAATCATTTGAGAAAGCGTTCGTACCATTGGATGAATGCCTGACCGATGAACAGAAGAATGCAGTCTTTGACGTGTTTTGGAGAAACATTAGAGCTTTCAGTGTCGATGACTACGATGTGGGACTCACTTCGGCCTTCGAAATGCACATCAGGACAGTCGATGACTTTGAACAGCGCTTCAAAAGACAAGGAAGAAGAAGCTATAGCCGAGAAGACAGAGAAATACTGGCGGAATGGCTCGAACTGATGCTATCGAAGGGATTACTCGAAGAATCAGACAGTTCTGTCTCATGTATGGCACATGTCGTGAAATACAAAGACAAGGCTCCGCGTGTGACCACAGATTTCCGGCCAACCAATTGTCTAATTATCAAAGAAGACCTGCCGTACGTCAATATGCACGAAGCGTTCGATGACTTGTTTGGAAAAGAGATCTTCACTGCATTGGATCTAACGATGTCTTTCTACAACATAGCTATAAGAAAGGAGGACCGATGGAAAGTCGCAATTCAGTTGCCCGACGGTCTATATCAGTATACTTCAGCGCCAATGGGTTTGACCACTAGCCCTAAACTACTGCAGAAGTTGGCAAATCTTGTGGTAAAAAAGAGAGAGTACGCCATAGCATATGTCGACGATATTTTAACGGCCAGTAAGAGCTTTAAGGATCACTTAGAACATGTCGACGACATTCTAAAACAGCTGATCCATTACGGATTGCGGGTAAAACCGGCTAAAGTCCAAGCATTCAAAAGAAGAATTAAGTTTTTGGGCTCAGAATTGACGAAAAAAGGAGTAGAGATACCACGAGAGAAGATTCAGGCGATTCTCGACATCCCGAGACCAAACTCGAAGAAGAAAGTCCAGTCATTCTTAGGACTAATCAATTTTCATCACAAACATATGGATAAGAAGTACGACTACACTCAGCCATTGTATAACATTGCCTCAGATAACGTCCCATTTATTTGGACTGAAGAACACGACAGATGTTTCGAAGAATGCAAGCGAGCGATCACTACAACACCTATTCTTACATTCCCTGACGAGAGAAGAAGAAAAATACTGGTCACAGATGCGTCAAATATCGGAATCGGAGGAATGATATGTCAAGAAGAAAATGGAGAGCCGAGAGCTATCGGTTACTTCAGTAAAGCCCTCTCAAAAGCTGAGAGAAAGTGGGCGACAATAGAGAGAGAGCTGTTCGCGATCCTAATTGCGGTCAGAAAGTATCACAAACTCTTAGTGGGAGAAGAATTCCTCATTTATACCGATCATAAGCCTCTTTTGGTGCTAAATAGTCTTAAAGAGATTCGGAACCAACGACTGGCGCGATGGGCGGCAGAGTTGAGTGCCTTCAGATTCAGAGTTATTCATATCAAAGGTGTGGACAATGAAGCGGCCGATGCTTTGAGTCGATTAATCAAAATTAGAAATACAGAGAAGAAAAACCCTCAAAACAAGATCTCTTGTGAATCACATGACATTACCAGAGCTCTTGATGGAGACGATGAAGAAGAAGAAGAATGTGTCGAAGCTATAGACGAGAGCGGAGAAGAATCTGATGGAGAAATAGAACAGCAAAACGAAGAACTGTTCGAAGAAAGCGATCAAATATTTGATTCAAACACTATTAAGAGATATCAAGATTTGGATCCGTTTTGCAAAACAATTAGAAGTCGTATCTTAAGAGAAGGCAAAGACTACAGGCGTTTGAAAAGAAAATTTGTTGTCTTCGGAGACATTCTGTACAGAAGAAAGAGAAGGAGCGCTAAAGACAAAGATAGACTTCAAGTGGTCTGTCCTAAAGATCTGATTCCAAGACTTCTGAATATATTTCATAATTCGACTGATAGTGGAGGACACAAAGGGGTGAAGAAGTGCGAATCGGATATTCTTCAAGGCTTCTGGTGTGAGAACTATAGGGAACATATCAGGACTTACATAAAGCAATGCATTGTCTGTCAAAGAACTAAACCACCGAATCACTGTCCGTACGGAACGGCAAACATTGTCGAAACGCCAGAGCAGCCCTTCGAGCATATTAGCTGCGACCTAACCGGTCCTTTCATGGACTCAGAGCGGGGGAAGAGATACATAATTGTAGTCGTGGACAGAGCGACCCGTTATATATATGCCAAAGCAATTAGAAATCGAACCAAAGAAACGATTATCAAGTTTTTCAATGAATTCTTCGATAGATTTATGACTCCAAAGAAGATAACTACAGATAGAGCCCCAGAATTCATGAGCAAAGACTTCCAGGAGTTCCTCAAAGGTCTGAACGTTGAGCACAGGCCGAGTGCGAGCTATTATGCGGCCGGCGATGGCTTAGCAGAAGCAGGAGTGAAGAGAATGCTATTAGTCATCAGATCTTATGCCAATGAATTGTCCAGAAATTGGTGCCAATACGTAGGCATTGCCTCGAAAGTGATAAACAGATCAGTGAATGAAATCACTCGATACTCTCCGTCTTATTTAGTCTTCGGATGTTCTCCGAGTAATATGTTTGAGAGAAAGTTCAAAATTAGAGCAATAGAGGAGACAAAAGACATATTAGATGATCCTTCAGATGAAGATCAGTGTACTCTTCAAAAAGCCAGAGCAGAAGCCAAACACCGCATCGAAGAAGCGGAGAAGAAGTGGCAAACAATGAGAAAATCTAAGCTAAAAGAGCCGCCATTTAAGGTGAAAGACTTGGTGTGGGCTTTCGATCGATCAGTGGATCCAGGAGTGACTTCTAAGCTGAAGCCTATAAAGAACGGCCCATATATTATCATAAGAGAGGTGTCAGACAAGACATTCCACATATTCCCGGCCGTGAAAATCAGAAACTCAGAGAATAGAAGAATAAAAGTCGTTAACAGCCGTTTCCTATTCCCATACTTTGGGGCCAATCCTCGACAATACGAGAATCTCTGCAAATCAGTAGATGAAGGACTCTTCGATAACCCAACTCCAGAGATGACAGATAACGACCTGTTTGATGTCGAACAGAAAGTAGAGTTCATTCGTAAAATCAAAGAAAGTAAGCGTCAAATGGAAACAGAGGCTCAACAGAGAAGAAGAACAGAAAGAGAAACAAGAGTTGAACACTTGAGCCAAGGAAGGGGTCCATACGCTGAAGACTGTCCGGTATCAGACTTCTCAAGAGAGGGAACACAAGAAACTCAAAAAACAGTGGTTGAGAACAATCAAACTTCAGATGAATCTCAAAGACTTAGTTTTGACTCTGATTTTCAACAACTAATCGAAGACAATGAAAGAGAACCACAAGTCTGTGATAACAACGAAAATAGTGAAGAAAGTGATGACCAAAATGAGGAACTCTGTCAAGATTTCAATGAGAACGGCTTCAATGGTCAGGTACCTCAAGAAGAGCTCAATTGGGACTTAAGAAGAAATGTGAGTCAAAACAATAATCAAAATCAATGTCAAAGCGATAGTCAAATATCAAATGAATGTCAAAGCGATTTACAGCCAAATGTGATACTAAATGAATCGCAAGAAGCGATTCCACAACAAAAGACAATCGAAAGGCGTCCACAAAGGAGTCGCAGAACTCCTCTGAGATTCAAAGACTATGTGATGTCAAAGAAGTGATAAAAGAAAGTCATTTTAGTCCTATTTTTTACTTAATTCAATGAATTCCGTATTTATTTCATTATTAAAATTCATTTCATTGAATGTCTGTTCGTCTTATCATTCATTTCATTCATTTATTAGTTTTAAGTATTTTTAAGTTTATTTTAAATTTAGTTTTAATTTGTTTTAAGAAATCATAGATTTATTGGCTTTCAAAGCATTAGTGATAAGACTATTACCATATATGGAGTGATTTATAGCTAATTGTGAGTTACGTGACAGTAATGGCCTAAAAAGTGTTGATAATTATGTATTGAAGAAAAAGTGATTCAAATTTGCCGCCTCTGCGGGAGGTTTACAGACGAGTAAAAGTAAGGCCCAAATATAGCGTTATATTTGTCGACATCCGGTCTGAGGTAAAGAAGTGATTAAAGACAATCAGAAAGTGTTAGAAGTCTGGGAATCGATTATAAATGGAATTCCTTCGCAAACAAAGACCAATAAATGTCAAACTCAGGTCAGAGATCAAAGCAATCGAAGAAATGGTAATAAATTTGGTCCAAATCTTGCGTCACGTTATGTAAGGAAAGGCTATTACAAGAAATGTATCCAAAACTGTAAAGCAGTCGATATTTGAATGCATTGTTTGATAGGGTTTTGAAGGCAATAGTCGTCGATCTTTGGCTCTAATTAAAAGTGATTTAAAAGTGATTCAATTAATTGAAGTGATTTCAAACCATTTAAAAGTGTTGTCTAAAGAAGTGAAGAATAAAACTAAAGCAAATTGTGGTAAAAAATAATCTTTAAAAGTGCGCCAAAAAACCGAATTTGAATCAGAAGTGAAAACAACAGTCGATTACAATACAATGGAACACATCGACCACAACAACAATCATATCGGAGGACCAGAAGGTCAGGACAACAACGAAGAAGAAGAACAAGAGTCTCACTCGAAACACCATTATATGAATCTTATCATCGATCGATTCAATCCACTGAATGACCCAATACTTGAGGGTTTGTGTACAGAACCGCCTACTTATGAACCCGAAGTGGTTGGAAATGGAGTGCCGACACTCTACCGATTCTATGCCAACAACGCTCAGGTATTCGAGGAGTTGATGGACGATAGGATGAGGGCATTAGAGACACTCATTTGGATGTCTTTGTTCGCTGAGGAATACCCGACCGATGAAGTGGTAGAAGAAAGACTTCGGGCTCTGAATCAAATGAGAAACGATGGACACATTCTAATGGATTTCCTCGTCGTTATACTCATCGAACCAAACGGCGAGAGACATCTCTTAACATTATCGACGCCAGTGTTGGCATATTTATGGTCAAAACACAGCTCACGAGGAATACATACGAGTGTCGACAGAGTTATGATTTTGGCGCAAAGAATCGTTGGTTTCTACTTCAGCAGACCTGTCGAAGACTGGGCAGCACTGATGGTACAGCACTTAAACCAAGAAAACCCTCAAATTGGAGGCCTTTTCAATCATTGGGCGATATTCCGATACTCATGGAATCCGCAGACAAATACTCATAAGTCATGGACTTACCCGAACTTCTGGTCGTTATGTCTCGACTTTGCACTCGAAGACCTCGCAGTGAGAGCCAAACCATTGACCGCTCCTCCGATTTGGTTTATATTCAATGATGTGGTGGAAAGACAAGAGAATAAGAGGAATAAACGTTTAGACAGATTGGGAACAGAGCCGCCCAACTGGTTCTGGCAAACGATGCACTACAGAAAGGACTGGAACTACGAGCGGATAATGGATGAGTTGAGACACGAGGCATACAGAATGTCAGTAATGATATCAATGGGTAAAAGTCTGGTCAGAGCCGTAAGATATAACATAGACTTCGAAGAAGTCGAGCGAATGGCAATTATTATGACCGAAATCCTGTACCAACACCTGAAACACAAACCACTGCTCTCTTCGGCACTGGTTTTGGGTTTAATGGCACCAATGGTTGGCGTTTTCATCCATCGACACAAAATCGGGTACAAAGAGTACATCAGAAGACTGGCGTTTAATGTCTGGAAGAGACTGGTTTGGGAACACGAAGTCGAGAGAGCCGTAAGACCGGAGTTATTCAGGAATATAGACGCCGTGGAACTGAATCCAGCTCTTCAGCTGATAGCGAAGTTTTTGAGACCCAGACATCCGAATGAATTAAATCAAGTGAAGGCCAGACCTACTGAAGACGACATTACATTCGTAGACAAGAATTACAACGAAAGAGACGCTCCGCAGAGTCCAGACATCGATCGGATAATCACAAGAGGAGTCGAAATCATGACCAGAGATGCCCGAGAGATGGCTATAAGAATAGGTATCTCAACCGTTAAATACTGGTTACTATTCTGGGCTGAAGGGGAACCGCTTCTAATCAAAGACAGACTCCAATCAATTTTTGAGACACCCTTTGAAAGGGATATTGAAATGGAAAACACAGTGGAAGAGGTCTTTCGACAAGACTTCGAAATGGAAGTCGAAGAACCAGATTCGTCATCAGGTGAGAGCTCAGACTCAGAAGACGAAGAAGAGGCGCAGCCAGAGGTAGTCGATGATCATAATGGCGGCGAAGTCGAAGAGATAGAAGTGCAGGTCCCGCCAGAAGACATCATAGGCCTGAAGAATGACCTCAAAGGCGAGGAAAACGACAAAAAAGGCGCTAATAATGAATCTCAAGAAGTGAAGGAAGAAAAGTCGGCTGAAGAGGCGACAGATGATGATGTCTTCGACGAAATCGAAGACAGTTTAGAATTAGATGACGAAATAGTGTCTCAGTTTGACCTCAAAGACGAGGAAAGTGATCAATCGGACCAAATGAGTGCCACAAAAGAGTCAAACAATACTGTTGTCGAAGTCGGAGAAGGAAAACAAGAACTAGAAGTAGAAGAAGAGGCCAACAATGACGACAATAACGAAGTGCCAAATGAAATGCCAATTCAAGAACCAAATCAAGAGCCTCACGAAGGATTACAACAACCAAATGATGGAAATCAAGTGATTGGACCCAATCTTCAAGTGGTTCCACAGGTGTTCCATATCGATAATCTATTCATGGGATTCGATGGTGACTCATATCCGCCAACACCGGAATACTACTACTCAGACTCAGAGGAAGACGAAGAAGAGCCGTAAAAAATGATCTCAAAGTCGAAGAAATGTAAAATTTAAGTCAATTTTTAATTTATTGTAATTATTATCACTTTTTTGAGACTTCAGTCTCTTTTAACTATCATTTTGTTATTTTTATTCAGAATTATTGCAAATTATTATCGTTTTCTGTAAAATATTGAGAATATTGTGAATATTCTGTTAATTATTATTATTATTATCTAATTATAGAATTATTATAAACATTAGGATAGGTTTAAATAGCTCTTGTGGTCAACCCCTCCGTCCCTTTCCTTTCGATTCGTTCCGAATCGAGGGGGAAGGTGTGATCCGTCCGGAGATGACCACAAGAGCCCATTCGGTGATAACACGTTTTTTATGTGTAATTTAAGTGAAAAACTATTGTAAAACGTTTTATATGAACTGTTCTGCTGAGAGCACAGCCTACGAGCACAGCCTAAACGTCAGTTGTTGAGTAGCAGACGATCAGAACCGTCGCTCAATTAGTGATTTCCTTTTATATCACTTTAATTGCAATTAGTTTTAATTATTTAAATAAAAGTCATTTGTTTTTAAGTGGTTTTTAATTCAGTTTTTATTGTTTACAAAGTGTTTGCAATTCTGTTGGGAAACCAAAGTGTGATAATCGCCAGCAATTCGTCCTAATTCTGAGTTCGCTCTGAATTGTCTTAAACCCGTTCTCCCCCCGAAGGGAACAGCCGAAAGGCATTGATATAAGAAGCGTTAGGACAGTCCCCGGCACAGCCGTAGCTCTTGGCGCTTCTCAAAATACAAGTTTGTTCCGCACCCGGACTGCACTCACTATTATTGGTGTATTCAGGGAAAACCAGAGCTTGAGACCTGTCCCGCCGGCACTATTTGGGACGTCGACACCAGTGAGTGTCAGTGGAAGGACAATAAGATAAGAGATTACTGTAAATGAAATTATTGTAAAAGTGTTTGACTTAAAACTTAACTGATTTGTTACCATGATTAAATAAATAAAAATAATTTTGTAATTTTGTAATTAATTTTAATACATTTGAAAGTAATTTCAAGCAAAACCACTACTCTCTTGGATTTTACTGATGATATTTAAATTAAGTTTAATAGATAATTATCATAAAATTATATTGTTTTCTACATTCAATTAATAGCTTTAATTAATAGAAGAATTTCCACTAAATTCTTTGTATTTCGCAAATCATGTTTTGATAAATAAGTTCAATAAAAGTTTTTATAATTATCTTTCTATTTTATCAGACAAACTTTAAATGATACAAAATTCCGTAAACCCTCCTTATACAGTATTTGGTTGAACTAGTTTTTGAAAAGCATGCTTATTTATTATTAAAATTTATTTTTAATATTCTTGTTTAATTAAGTTAATTTATCACTTCTATTATAATAAACTCATTTAAAGATTAGTCAAAAAATTAAAGAAAGCCAAACGAAGAATTCATTTATTGATATCATTGACTTCTTGATCATGACTTTAATGTCTGATAATAGTAATTATTATGTTTTATGACCATGATAATTATTTATAATGACAGTAACCAGACAGAAAAAGTCAGTTAGTAGTCCTGAATAAGTCAGATGTCCTGCAATTTCAAGAATTATTACAAAAATGATTGAAAATTCAGAAGTAAATGATTTTGATGAAAATGGTGACATTAGGTGTGCGGTCAGTGAAACAGTTAATCGAGAATCTGATGTAAAACAAGAATTTCTTTTAATGAGAAAAACAGTTGTTTTAAAGGAAAAGCAATTCAATGAAGAATATCGTTCCCAAAGAGATATCAAATCGTTTTTGTCTGATTATCGGATAATATTAGACACAAAACAAACCAACTTAAAAGATATTGTCAAAGAAATAGTTGTGGTAAGTTAGATATAATAAACTTTCATAACTGAACTGGAAATCCTTTACCATAACTTTGAATAATTGTTGATTATTTAAATTATTTTCAGAAAATGAATACGGACTGTCCCGATGAGATACTTTCAAATGTGAATCATTCATTATTTACATTTAATAATCACATGATTAAGAAGACAATTCAGGGAATCTATATTTCAAGCGATGAGGACTGTTGTTTTGATCAGACCTGGATAACCGCACAGTTGAGTACAAGTTATTATGGTCAGAGTAGTAATGATAGTTAAACTAAGGTTTAATAAATGTACCACTTTGTTGCGCCCCAACTGTGAAAGTGAGGGCACACTTTTTGCACTCCTTGTGTAAAATGGCACAGAATCTGATCCCAGAATTTAAATATTTGTTTTACAACGAATTTCAAAGAAGAATATCTCTTTAAACACTAAATTAATGGCCAATTATTGCCTTTTGTGGTAACCCTAAAAAAATAGCTTGTTTATAAGACCTGTCAAAATGAGAAATGCACTGAAGCCTTATACTAGAATAGAATAGTTGATTGATTATTGTTTGACCAATTCTGGGAAACAAAATCTTATTTTGAGAATTTTATAAAAATAAGCATGATTATTTTTACAGTTGTTCAGCGCCAATAAAAAGAAGACAGATATGTATCGCAAGATTATTTAAGCCAACTAATCTTGGAATAAATTCACAGAATATCAGGTTTTTCGTTCTGATATTAACACCAATTAAAGAAGTGATTAATAATTACTTAATAATTGTTTCAATTAATTGAAATATATTTCTATTTAATCAGAAATCAGTGAAAAATAGCGACGAAATCAGTCACTCATTCGCCGCACTCTTCGCTGATATTTATTTCAGATTAGATTTAATTAATTCAAAGACTGAACAGGAATTCATTGATTTGATAGACAGAAGAGTTAATCAAATGACAAATGAAATAAAACCACAAATTAAGACAATAGAAGCGCTTCGGAGGAAAATCCAATCAAAACGAGTAATGAATTGATTCCAATCTTAAGACTAAAACTGTAACAAAAACTCTGAAAACTCTATTCAAGTGTTTCTTCAAATTGAGTTTCGGTGAAGGAGTGGTCGAAAACTTCAAACGAAGAGCTAATTACTACTTAAGTGACTTCAAAGATGGTATGAAATCATTGGATATAATTTCAAATCTATTTATTAATTAAATAATTTGAGCGCAGGTTTTGTGGGCCCGAAGACAATCCATAAGACAGTGGCCACAACTGTGTCCTTATATTTGGCGATAATCCTTCCCTGTATTGCATTCGGAGTTCGGGACTCCAATAACACCAACGGCTATATAGACCCGAGACGTGCGCTCATAGGACAGGCAATCGGTGGACTTGTCTTTGCATTACTTGGAGGCCAACCTCTGGTCGTTATTATGACAACCGCTCCCTTATGTCTGTACACCAAAGTTGTGTTCGACATATCGGCTCAGCTCGAGGTCGACTTTTACGATATGTTTGCCTGCGTTGGCCTCTGGAATGTCTTCTTCGTTGTGATTTACGCCCTCTTCGATGTCAGTTATCTGATGAAGTACTGCACCCGTTCTACAGAAGAGATATTTGGCTTATTCTCAGTCTTCGCATTCATTATCGATCCGATCAAAGACTGCGCTAAGAGTTGAGTCTATTTTGTGTCAAATATTTCAAAAATAATTGTCTTTTAATCGAATCAATAGATTTCGGGAAATATTATTGTGTGGAAAGTGTTGTTCAAAATGTGACCAATACTTCATCGGACAGTTCGGGTGAATGTGCGCAACAAATCAGTGTTTTATTTCTGATGTTAATGTTGTTTACGGTTTGGTTTGCGGTCACTCTTTACGACTTCAATAAGACGTAAGTTTTCGTTAAATTAAATAAGTTTTTGAATAATTGTCACACATTTAGTCCGTATTTGAATCAACACATGAGGGAAATCCTCTCTGATTATGCACTGCCCGCCGCTGTCATAGCAATGAGTTTTGTCGGCTCTTATCTATTTCGGGATATCAATGGTAAGACTATTTCAGATGTTTTACAAATAATGACTCATTTTCTGTGAATTTTCAGCCGAAAAGTTTGAAATTAGTGACTCTTTTCAGTTTAAATTAGTAAATATGAAAAGTCTGAGTCCCCTCTCAATTCTCATATCACTGGCGCTCGGGTTTTCCCTTTCATTACTATTTTTCATGGATCAGAATATATCTGCTGCGATGGTTAACAATCCACACAACAAGTTGAAGAAAGGGGATGCCTTTCACTGGGACCTATTGGTTGTCGGATTACTCAATATATTTTTATCAATCTTTGGTCTTCCCTGGATGAATGGTATGCTCCCTCACTCTCCTATTCACGCCCGCAGTTTAGCTGACATCGAACAGACTGTAGACACAAATGGAAGGATCATTGATGTGGTGGTGCGGGGAAGGGAGACAAGAGTTACGGGTCTGATGACTCACGTGTTGATCGCTCTGTCACTACTACTTATCCCGTATTTATTGGATTACATTCCTGTGTCAGTACTTAACGGTCTGTTCATATACTGTGCGATCGCTTGTCTTCGAGACAATTCATTTTGGGAAAGAATGTTACTCTTTGTCACAGAACAGGTCATTATTTAGGGAATTGCCTCAAATGCAAAGTTTAAACTTAATCTCTTATTCTGTAGTCTTCTTATCCGAACAATCATTACATCCGTCGCTGTCCTAAAAAGATGGTTCACTTGTTTACAGTTCTTCAGATCATTCAATCGGGGGTTTTGTGTTATTTTGCGTTTAGTGTCTCTCCATTCGTTCAAATGGCATATCCCGTCATAATTGCGATTCTGATTCCCATTCGGTTTGTATTGAAATATGTTTTGAAATAATAATTATTTGAAACTATTTTTAGGATAAAATTGATTCCTCTAATTATGAACAAGAAGTACATCGAAGCAATTGATGGCTATCATTGATATCAACTATTTATTTAATTTATGTTAACGTTTTAGTTGAGAATAACGAATAATTTTCAATTTATATAATATTAATGAATTATAAATAAAATATCAATTGAAGTGTTTTCAATCACAAATCGATCATAAGTTATGATTCATAACCACAAATGATTATTATATATAAAATCTAAAAATTAGTCATTATTTCTATAATTATATAAATAATATTGATTTGAATTTACTTTAATTTTTTGTAAACAATTTTTGTTTCCACAAAATAAAATAATTCTCAGAATTTGCGTGCATTTCTCTCATTAGAGTATAATAAAATATTTTCCGTAGATTTTGAAATATTTATTTGTTCTGAGTCTCAAATCAATAGTTAAAATTTGTATTCAAGATAAATCTCACTCTAAAGGAAATTATCGCTGAATTACAACTAACTGAATTACCCTAAAAATTTTCCTTTCTTTGATTTACTCAAAAATTTGATTGAATTAAATATTTTCTGAAAATGAAATCAATTGTATTTAAACACAGACAACAGTTAAAAGTTCTTCACCACAAACTTGGTTCCGATAACAGCAGAGAGAAATTGAATTTTTCAAAATTAGAAGAATTGCTTTCAAAAACATTTGTATTGATTTCGCCCTCATTTGAAGACTATGTGTTCGGTAATCGACCGAAACAACGGATAAAGTTTGCATTTTTCGTCAAATTCTTTGCGTCTCTCAATATCTTCAGATACTTTACGGGAGCGGTGGTTAATACACCACTGATTCTTATGCTGACCAGCGATGCGAACCACTTATTGGGTAATCACTTACTAATCTCTCTTCTATTCAGTTCTGGTGCACTCATTTGCAATCTAACCATCGGAGGACTGACACAAGTTCTTGACCTCAACTCAAAACTTCATGCCATACGATATCTCTATGAAATCAAACTCAATATCAATGAAATTCCCCTAAAATACAACTATAGATCAAAATTCAGTCGTCATTTGGATTTATTATCGAAACTAATGTCGTGGCCACTGCTCTACATTCTGTGGACAAACGCGTACCTATTGTTTGTGGTTCCGCCACTCGTCGCCTATTTTTCGCCCAATTCTTACTACTCTTTAATAAGTGTTTTGTTTTGGAATTTTTGTGTATTTTTCTATATAATCGACTTTTATTCAATACTTTTGGGAATTTTCAAAATATTTTTCCTAACATTAGTTCACTTGAAATACCAGTTCAGACAAATCAATGACGAGATAACAAAATGTCTCCAATTTAATGACTTAACGGCCCTAAAGGTATTGTTATCCCAACACAATTCAGTTTGCATTTCAACGTCAAGACTGAATTCAATGTTCAATTACTATATCTTTATATTCTATGTTTTGGCAAAACCGGCGCTCAATGTATTGCTATACATAACACACGCACCGGACTCACAGATCTTCACCCGATTGGCCTGTTTTATCATATTTGTGGCCTGTCTTTCGGTGGTCTTCTCATTAAATATGATGTGCGCCTCTGTATCGTCTTCTGCTCACAAACCGCTGAAAACTCTCTACAAATGCTTTAAACTGAGGAACGGATCGATTGAAATGAAACTCAAAACAATTGGTTTTATTGAAAAATTGTCTCAAATGTCAATCGGTTTCTATTGCTATAAATTATATCCAATGAATAACTATGAGTTTTACAAATACCTGTGCGGATGGGCTTACAATTACTTCCTTTTGATCTTATTCTTAAGGAAAAGGGGTTACATTAGTTGAGAATAAATTCAAAATTATAGACAGAAATACAATAAATAACAAATAATTAAATGTATTTTCGAAATCAAACAAATAATGATAATTAAATAATTATTTTAATTATAATATATTGTTATCTAGTAACTTCTTAATAAAATATTTGGTAGATCCTTTACATATTTCAATAGCAAAAACCACAATTGAAATTAAAAGACCAGAAATGAGAGGACCTGAGGCTATCTTGAAGTTAGATATCGTGAAATATTTTTGAGGTTCAGTTCGAATCACTTCTTTGTCGGCCAACACTTTCCACCCGTAGTCAATCGCTTCTCTGTTCCACTTGTTTTGCAAATCGCTTTCTTTTAAATCATAAAATCTGAAAGTTTAACAAAAATTCAATTAAAGAATTATCACTAAATATTGCTTATTATTAATAATCATTTATAAGAAACAAAATGAACCTACAACTTTTCCATCGTGTTAAATAGTAGTAAATTGTGTTCCTTGTTATAAATTTGAGTCAGGGTAATATCAAAATATTTCTCTTTTCCAAAATAAAGGTTTTCATCGTTACCTTTCAATAATTGATTAGCAAAAGAGTTTGTCAAAATGCAGTGACTTTTCAATAGATCCCGTAGTTCTTTGGCTCTTAAACCTAAGTCAAAGTAGTTTACATTAGTTTCTATCTCATGATTTGATCTTGCTCTTTCTACAATCGATTTGACTTTCTCATTTCCGAAATCCTAAAAGTGATTAATCAATTTTAGTTGAAATGTATTTAATGTAATGTCTTTGAGTTTATATGATTATAAAATATAAACCATTAGAATTTGCAATTCTTGTGGGTTAAAAAATATTGCATATGGTTTTATATCATCTCTAATCAGGAGTTGATCCAAATCGTGAATTATGGTGGAGTCGTCTGTTATGGTTTCGCTCAGTATTAAACTCGAAAAGCAGTTTAACAAAAACAATGAACTCAAACAAATTAATGAATAAATTAAGTAAAAACACTTCTTCTTTAAATTTGATCTAAAATCTAAAATATAATATTTTTTATCATGGTGATACTCAATCTGATTAATTTATCATTACTTTTTAAACAAATGATTTGTAATATATTCCAACATTCTTTAAACCAAATTAATAGATAACTTTTTCGATCCATTGATTTGAATAAAGTTGTGATTAAAGTAATGCAAAAAACTGAGACAAACATAAGAATCCAGGTCTGTTCAGAATCAATAAATTCAATCTTATTATTCATACATTAAGAAAATCATTAAGATTATTATCTCATTTTGAATTTACCTTTGTATCAAAAATACCGATTAGAGCAAAGTAATGATCCTTTTCAATATTGGGATATTCAGAGCCTAATATTGTGATCATTGATACAAAATTAGTTGCAGGTATCGACACTTTTAATAATTGAATCATCTTTGATGTTAATACACCAAAATTCATAAATAAATCCAATTCCTATAAAAATAATTATCAATAAAAAAATATTTTAAATAAGAATAGAAAAATACTCACCTTTTTTAATACCTTGTCGATGAACATTCCATAATTTAATGAGCCGAAGTCATATACTGATGAATTTGAATGATCAAAATAAAGTGGAATTGCACTTGTTCAAATAAATATAATTTAATTAATTGCAAAGTTATCCCGTAAATTGTTTCACATACTTGTATTGCATTCTTCTGGTCAGCTCTTTGATAATCAAGAAGTAGGTCCCACACAAGTAGTTCTCTTCATAACCATTTATCTTTTTAATAATCGGAATTAACCATGATAACTTCAATGAACAAAGAACTAAAGCAATAATCGATTTGCTTACCGCTTGTTCCCAACTAAAAGTAAAATTACCCTTCGCTTTAAATTCATGGCCAAACTTCTGAATACTTTTATCAGGAAAATCAGTGCCAGGGTAACACTCAAAATTAGCTTTCTTTGGAAACGAAAACATTTTATAATTCTTCGAAATATCCAATGATTTATAATAATAATAGTTTGACGAATGTTATAATAAACCGAAAATATACTTTCTTTAGACTATTAAAACAAAATCACTGTTTTCATTCTGATGATGTATTTTATTATTATTTTATTATCAAAAGTAATCTAAAAAAAATTATCTTGGGTAATTATATCTAATATTCTAGATTTCTTGAGATAATGTATTAAAATGAAATCGATTTTTATGAAAATGCAATAAAAAAAACTATGAATTTGAAGGGACATTTTATCATAATAATTAAATATATATTTTTAGCAGATCAACAATTTTTTTATTTGATGTTAAAGAAATAATTGAAAATGAACTACACTTTACTATTTGAACTCAAATATAGAATTATTAAAATTAAAAAACAATTTGAATAAATTATTGTGAAATCGATTTCAATATTTTGCGTAAAAAAAGATTTTTTTTAAAGAATTGAATTAAAATCAAATAAAATATTTGCTTCTTTTATATTTCTTTTCGATAATTAATCATATAATTACATTAAATATTGTTTAATTTTGAGGGATGAGCTCTTAAAAACCGAAAGGTAGTTATTAATTATTTAATTAAACTAACGTATATTATATTAAATTACTTTGTAATGTTGTTACTTTTTCGATAAAAATATTTAGATCCAGTACAAATTTCAATAACAAAAACCACGATTGAAAAGAAAAGACCAGACATGAGAGGACCGGAGGCTATCTTGAAGTTAGATATCGTGAAATATTTTTGAGTTTCTGTTCGAACCACTTCTTTGTTGGCAAATACTTTCCATCCGAAGTCAATCGCTTCTGTCGTCCATTTGTTTGATAAATGGCTTTCCTTTATGTCATATATTCTGAATGTTTTTTGAAAAATAAAATAAATTAGAACAAAAAATTACCCAGTCTCAATTATTTCTTATGGACAAAATCAACGAACAATTTTTCCATTGTGTTAAACAATTGTAAATTCGTGTTATTGTGATAAATTAGAGTCAGGGTAATCTCAAAGTATTTCTCTTTTCCAAAATAGAGGTCATTGTCTTCGCCTTTCAGTAATTGATTTGAAAATTCGTCCGATAATATGCAGTGAGTTTCCAATAGATCCCTCAGCTCTTTGGCTCTCAGAGCTAAGTCAATAAGACTTCCATTTGTTTCAATGTCATGATTTGATCTTGCTTTTTCTACTATAGGTTTGATTTTCTCATTTCCAAATTTCTGAAAATGATAAATAAATGAATCCAATTATTTATAAATAATAAAAATTTAAATACAAACCATAGCAATTTCCAATTGATCAGGGTCATAGAAAATTCCATAAGGTTTTATGTCATCTCTAGCCAGGAGTTGATCCAAATCGTGAATTATGGTGGAGTCGTCTCTAATGGTTCCGCTTAGTATTAAACTCGAAAAACAGTTCAACAAAAACATTGAACTCAAATAAACCAAAGAATAAATTAAGTAAAAGCACTTCCTCTTGAGATTTGATCTAAAATCTAAAATATATTATTTTTAATCATGGTGATACTCAATCTGATTAATCGATTTACTTCTTAAACAAATGATTCGAAAGATATTCCAAATTTCTTTCAACCAAATCGATAGATATCTTTTCCGATCCATTGATTTAAATAAAGTAATTGTGAAAGTTATGCAAAAAACTGAGACATTCATTAGTAGCCAGGTCTGTTGAAAATCAATAAATTCAATCTTGTAATAATAAATTAAGAAAAACATTAAGATTGTCAACTTATTTTTAATTTACCTTTGTATCAAAAATACCCATTATGGCAAAGTAATGATCCTTTTCAATATTTGAATATTTAGAGCCCAATATCGTTATCATTGATGC
>JAQIXD010000186.1:0-35476 GCA_034699985.1 Minunthozetes semirufus
AAAAAAATATATTCAAATCAAATGTTAATAATATTTACAAAAATGTTTGACAAAACAATAGCTTAGAAATCAATAGCGAAAAGAAAACTATACCTAAAAATCGTTTTAACTTAAATGTCGAACAAATTATATAGAAATTTGATGACAAAAATGAGTCGAAAATTATTTTTCAATTGTATTATAGCGTCAGTAATGAGAATATACGCAAACAAAACCATTTATACAAATCATTAGACATTATTTCACAGAATCTGTCAGTCATTTGAGCCGTAATTTTGTTAACTCTTTTCGAATAGTGTTTTGTTTTTCGACTTTTCTTATGTTTTCAAGAAAAGTCTCATTTGTTTCAAAGATTAATAGGATTTGAATCAATTTTTTTGTTGTTTTCATTGAAGTGATACAAAGAAATCGGTTCTAGTCTTCGAAGTAAACTAAATATCAGTCAAAGAATAGAAAACGAATTTCAAAACTATTACTGAATTCAAGTTTTGTTTTTGTTTTAAAAGTTAAGAAAAACGGGATTTTTGTCAATAAAACAGAAATCAATTGTCAATAAATTAGTTGTTTTTTTCATACAAATAGTGTTTAAATCAAATTTTAAGTGAGAATTAAGGGTTTGACTGAAAACTGTATATTAAAAGACTCTCTCTTTTGAATGAATTGTGATATAAATACAAATTAATACAAAATTTAGGCAAAATTTAAGGAAACAATTGAATTATAAATCTATAAAAACATAGAAACAATTGATAGAGTGTTTGCAATTTTATTAAAACTCATTGTAAAAGGTATTAACTGTACGAACATTTTATCTCTGTTTATATATCGAGGAACTAATGATAATGTTTTTCATTTTGATAATAGAGTTATTGATTTCCAATTTCCTGATTCGTCTGTAAATATATTCTAATTATTATTATTACTAAACAAATAACTGTTAATTATTATTAGTATTTATTATTATTTCCACAAAAAGAGTAACAAATTTAATGTTAAATAACAAGAATCTGATCCAAAATGCAGACATTCCTAACAAAAGTACCGGTCATTTGTCATTAAAAACAAGATTTCCAATTAAGACAACTTTTGTCTTATATTCTGATTATTTGTTTCTTATTTTCTAAAGTCATTGAAACTCAAGAAATTCAATGCATTTATCTTTTCGTTGATTTAATATTAAAATTAATGAAATCTAATAAAACTTTTTTGTTTAATAGTATTATTCAGTGAATTATTACCCGAATTAGTCATTAAAATAAATTAAAGTCTCAGATTTCACAGCACAAGTCGAGCTTCTCCTGTGCTCTGATCAGAGCTTCTGATCTAATTATAAGAATTACATCAAATGAATGAATATTTTTGTCAATAATTTGAGTCTAACTTTTAAATCGAGTTATAGTGGAGTCTAATGAGTCAGACATAAGCAAAACGATTAGACTTTTGGCTCAAAACTATTATTAGATATGTCTGGAAGTCAGTGAAAATCACTTCTCTGGAACTCTTATATAATATTTTGATTTCATTAATCTTAACTCAAGTGCACAGCCATAACGGAAAGCCTTCATTTCATAAAACTTTTATTAAAATTGGTTAACTAAACGACTCTTTCTCAGAATCGTCACATCATTTGGGACCAAAAGGTTGATCCAAAGTAGGGGAGAGAGGGAGGGAGAGAGAGATTTACTTTGGGGTATTTGTGTGAAGATTTTCAAACTTAATTAGTTGTGAATAAATATTTAAATCCTTTCCTTACGAACCAAAAGTTGTACTGAATTCCAAGGAATGAACAAAAATTCTATGACTTTAGGGCCAGTATTTCGTTTAATATTATGTCAAATATTAATATAAATATGAATTGAATTATAAAACAAAACAAAAACATAAATATTCGGAGAAAATGAGTAAAATTCAAAAATTATTAATAAAAATCAGCCAAAAATGATGCGGTGAGCAGCCTATGGGCTCACCCCTGGAACGCCTACTTATCCTTTTCCATGTCCGTGATGTTTACCCGAGTGATTGTAGTCCTGAGTAAGAAATTTAAATAATTTATTACTAAAATTGACTTAATTTCGAGATAAAGCGTTGAATTAATTAATGACTGACCCAATAGTGTTCTCCATAGCCTCCGTGTTTGTCACCCCATTTGAGTTTTGTCTTAAATTTATCTCCATGTCCCTATACAGCCAACAGCACAGGTAAGCAAACAACAAAAATAAATATCAGATAACAATAAGCGACTCATTTCCTAATTAAGACGATTTGTTAATCGATACAAAAACTCAATCAGTTTTTCAAAGAAATATTAATTGAAATATAGTTTTGACCCAAAAATTAGTCGAATATATGATTGAATGAAATAATAAAACGTTTAGAGAAATATTTTTAAGGTTAAAAGCATTTCGCAAATCCATTATCGGCTGTGCTCTCAGCGCATACCTGTTCGTGTTGTTCTCTAAAGTGGTGAGGATTTCCTCTTTTGTAACCTTAAAGTGCAAGAGATTTCATATCAGAATAGTTTTTTCCAGTAATTATATACTCTTTTAAATTAATCATTCATTTGATTTGTTATATAATTTATATTTCACTCGATTTACGTTAAAATTCAAAACAATTTTATTCACTTTTCAATTAATAAAAGCAATCACTCATCAGATTCACTGAATTTCTCAAAATAATCGACGTTTAGAAAATATCAAATGAATGATTAAATAACAAAATAGTCTTAATTAACAAACAAACAAAAAATTATGTTTCTTACCAAATTCCCATGATCCTTTATGTGGTGATCTGGCGTATTGAAAGTATTTGCCACCGGCAGCAGCGCTCAGATCGTGATCAGAGCTGACTACCGAGAATTGAGCTCTGGTTTCGGCTACAATAGGCACTACCTCAACATCCATGTCGTCAATGGGAACGACATATTGCCTAAGAAGTGTTGACTTGCTTTTCGAGGCATTCCTTCTGAATTTGTTTTCACCATTTATTAGCTCTGAATTCAATACAATTATTAAACTTATGGTAAGAGTTATGAAGAACTGCGAAATCAAAGCAAATATTTTTGTCAATACTTTTGAATACTTGAAACTCAAGAGAAATAGTTTTCAATACAAAGAATAGTTGAATACCTTATGAAAATCAATCATATCTACGATATGTCTCCGACACAGGGCTCACAATCAATACAAGATGATATACGACACATACATTTGTTTTATATTTGTTCGGAATGACAGCCAATGGTTAGACCTGTCATTTAATGAAGTGCAAGGGATGTGTCGATTGGTACCGATCGCTACTCAACCGGCAAACTCTTAAGTATTGAGTGAGAGGGCGAGAATCAGAGAGATTGAATGTTCATTCAGCACACCATAAGTTTTTTAGGAAAAAGTGTTAGTTTGACATCAAATTGAATGTCATTTTACTTTTTAGTGGAACACAAATGACTGTAATTTTCGCCAATTGTTTCAAATATTTTGATTGATTTGACAATACTTTGTATTTGAGGCGAATCATAGAAACGCTTTAATTTGTTATCGAAAGCAATCAAACCGTGAATTAAAGACAAAACTTAAGTGAATCCTATTTTGTGGCGAATTTATGACACATTAGGGAAGTCTTGCTTTTGATTATTGATTTTAATTTCAATTTAATTGATTAGAATTATATCAAAAACCATTACAAAAGTGAAAAAATGAAATTTCGGCCAAATTATTGACTTCCTTGAAGTGAATGACAATTTAGTTTTGTTTGAAACATGTCTTCGATGAGATTTTCGAGTTATCCGAGTCTTTTGCAAATAGTTTTGGCGATAATCAGTTCAATGGTTTTATAATTAACACAAATTTAGAGATAATTATTGAAAATAATTCCAAATATTTCCTAAATTCTTAGCTCTGATAAGACATCTAAATGTTGTATAAGATTGATTCAGCAATCTGAACATGGTACTTTTTGAATTCTTATAAGCCAATTAAGATATGATCTGACCCTTGAACTTAATTAATAGGTTTTATTTCTGTATATCACTAAACAGAATAACTGATAAGTGCTCTGATTTTTCGCTCAAAATATATTGAATTAAAAATTAAAGACAAAAATCTGTTTAAAAACCATTTAAACTTCAAATCACATAATATTTTCGGAATTTCTTATAATTCAATCTTTTATTTATTAATCAAATGATTTATAAGAAAAAAGATAATCATTTTTAGTTCAAATTGTTTTTAATTTTATTACAAACTTTGTCTGTAGTAATAGCATAGCATAGCATAGCATAGCATAGCAAGGTCGTTTCCAATATAAGGTCAAACACCTTTCATCTCTAAGTTTTTTAAGAAGAAAAAAACGAAATTTTGGAAAATTTTCTCACTTTTAAAGCCATTCGTATTCTTGACTGAAACTAACCTTATTTACTCAGACAGTAATCTAAATAAAGAGACGGATACTTTTATTATGAATACATTGATGAGTTTATTATCTAAAAGTCGAATCGTCTCATCAATTATTCATCGCTGAGAAGAGTATCTTCTTTTGTTTTTAAACAAATTTTAATGATTTATAAGTTTTAATGTTTTGATTAGATTTTCTGTTTCGATAAGACTTTGATTGCGATTTGAATTTGAGTTTTGAATCAATTATTCGCCGCTTTTATTGATTTGTGAATTTTAATTAGACTTTAAAATGTAATTAAAACTGAATATTAATTAAAATCATTAGTCAATTGAAGGCATTCATTGAGTATTGGATTTCAAAGTCTTCTTTTCTTAGTTTTGTTTGATTTCAAACATTTGTAAAATCATTAAATTCGTTAATCATTCAATTGAACTGATTTTATGACTGACAACCCTATGGGTTGACAGACATTCAAAACTAATTTTAATTAATATTGAAATTCTTAATAACCGATCATTTTTTTTTTGTGTTATTAGAAGACTCTTTATGTCGAAAAAGAGGACAATTCCTAAATTAAACATAAATTTTAATTAAAGGAATTAATTAATACAATAATCCAATCAAAGAATTAATTTCTTATTCAATAGTTTATTAGATTTCTTAAATAAGAGACAATAGAATTGAAAGCCATTCCCTTCTTAGACGTTATCTTTAATTAAAAGTAAATGAATGTGTAATATATGTGTAATAATCCAAACCATTATCTAATAAATTAATTTTTCATTTGATAAATCTTGATTCAATATAACTCATAATCAAGATAAGGGCCTTTCACACTGATTGGCTACAAATGACCAACCTGGTTAAAGTTATATTAGTGTAATTAATTTATTATATTCCAATAAAATATACTAGATAAATAAATTGACTCAAATCGTAAATTATTGTCCGCAAATTTACAACATTTTTAAAGGATATCTATCCTGATGTCATTTACCCTGATATTACTCCTGATTAACATAGTTTTCATTACTATTTTATCATTTAATCAGAAACCATCGGATAATAGGTTGTGTTGATTGGAATCTAATATTATATATATTTTTAGAAAATAATTTGTTTTTCTTTTGGCTTTCGATAAACAAAATTTGTGTTTGAATTGAGAATAACTAATAACACATAAGAGGTATGATTTGAATTAGATTTTTATCGACAAAACACTACTCTATTGAACCAATTATTGGCAAAACTCTTGAATTAATTAACCAAAAGAGAGAAAAAAGTTTTGCCTTCTCTTCACTTATTATGTGAGCAAAACATTAAACAAAAATAGAGTCGTTTTGCGCCGAAAAAAGCTGTTTATGAATGTGTTGCTCCTCCAGAGCTGGAGCCGAGACCAGGAGCACGTGTGTGTCAGTCAGTTAGTGAGGCAGTCAGTGGCCTCAATTAGACCAGTCCTGGCCCTTAGGCAGACATCATATTATGTTAAGCACAGGGATGACAGAGAACTTGAGAATCGAAACACAACCGAACTTAAGATCACACAAACGTCTGAACCAAAAAACTTCAGTTTATTTTGAGAGCAGAAAACAAATTGACTTCACTTCAAATACGGATTGTTTTTTTCCTAAACAAGTCTTAAAACACTGAATTGAAGACTAAATTGATTTAATTCCTAATATTTTGTGCGTTTTTTGCCCACAAATGGCTTTATTCTGGCATTTCGTGAGAAATATTCCCAATATTTTAATATTCATTTGATATTCTGTTCAACAATTTTTAGGTCTGTTTTATCGCCTTTTTCTCACACTTCGCTCATTCGGATACTTCTGAGTCAAACCCATCAAAAACTGCGGAAAGGGATGACAACACTGGCTCTCATCAGTTGGCTTACGAGTCAAGTAGTTATCCGACACAACAATCGATGCACAGCTCTAATGGATATAATAGTAATCAAATGTCATTAAGTGAGTCAAACAGCGCACAGATCTATGGCTCCGGACATCAAACTAACGACCAGTTCGACCAAAAAGAAAGAAAGACTCTTATTCTGGTGAGTTTTCTTACTTTTATTGCTCCTCTCTTTCAATAAAAAGTTTAGTCAATTAGAAGAAAGAAATTCCTTTATTCCGCAAACGATTCTTTGAAACTCTACAATCAATAATAATATTACCGCTATTACAAGTATTACCACTATTACCCTGATATGTGCTCAATGTTCATATGACTGTTCAAATGACCATTTTGTCACAATTTTGTGATCAATTACCAATTGATTACCATTTCTGATCGTAACTCAATTTTAAATTAATTATATCTATCGAAAGGCAATACCAGTGAAGTTAAAGTTACCAAATTCAGAGCCCGACAATTATGGTGAGTGATTCCAATTGGAGCCAACAGAGAGTCAAATATCTATTAATTATCCTTCAGATCAATCGCTTCCACAAACGGAAGCCGAGGCGTCACAAATCCAGAGCCAAAGTCTTTTTTACTCAAAAAGTCCGCACCAAACGTCTTATTCTCTGAGCCGTCAGCCCTCATACTTAAGTTCCGGTTCGGGTGAATCCGATCAAAATCAATCAAATGGTGCGACACTTCAACCACTTTCTCATAAAATCTATTCATCGATCGAAAGCCAACTGAAATCGGCCTCATATTCAACAGTCAATACACAGAAGTCAGTCAGTGAACAGCCTTCAAGTCAGAGCTCCTCTAATGAACAAAAGTACAACAAGAACTCCTACGAGCCATCAAAGGATCACAAATTGGCTCAAAATCAATATGTAAAGGACGACAACTTTCAACGGTAATGTCACTCACTATCTCTTAAATATATTTTTATTCAAATTATCAAATGATCTTCGAATTGATCTTCGAATTGATCTTCGAATTGATCTTCGAATTGATCTTCGAATTGATCTTCGAATTGATCTTCGAATTGATCTTTCATTTAATGACTTATGTTTTTATAAATACAATTCTTGTTTACAGACAATACCCAATTACCGGCGAATATAAAGGTATGTCAGTTAAGGGAGAGAGCGTTGACAACGACTATGAGATCGTTGATTCGCGGCCAATGAACAGACCAAATAACGGTAAGAGTGTGGGCCCTCCCCCCGGCTATGAAGACTCATTTCACGCCCGAATGAAACAAAAAGAAAACGCAAAACAAATTTATGAATCGATTCCAAACACTAAACCAGAATATGATTACGACTCTGGCAGTGAAGAGGAGGAGGAAGAGGTGGACGACAAGAAAGTGGAAAACATTTATTACAGTAATAGTAATAAAGACTTCATTCGAAACAATAAAAATGGTTTCGGTTTAAACACAAAGAAAACTCAATTAAATGTTAAACCCCTGGGATTCAAACATAATGTCAGCCCTCAGTTGACTCATTCGCATCACAATCATAAAGGGTTGGGTCAGTCATTACCCGTATATTCAGCAGATTTTGATAGTTGGCCGCAATATTACTATTCAAAACCCAATTTGAATGACTGGTCGGGAATGACTATCCCTAACATTGATTCTACAGTCGATACAAATTTATTGAATCTGAATCTCTTCAGTGGATTCAAACTCAATAATCAGCTCAAAGAAAACCCTCGAAGTCCACTGTATGCGCCCGCATATGACTTGTTAGCTGATGGTCAGCTTAAGGCGGCCTCAAATCCCGTTCCCATGAAAGCGTTAGTAAACAGTAAGATCTACGGACAGGCAGCTAAATATCAGTCCAGTTATCCGACACTCAATCTGTTTGCCGGAGCGCCGCTTAACCTCCGAGATTACGGTCTCATTGATCTAAACGGAGATCTATATCCGGCTCCATCCGGAATAGTGGGACAGATGCCACCCAGAAAACAACACAAACCACTTTACCAACAGAAGGAGTCGCTAAACATTGACTACAATCCAGGAATTCGTGACTCAATTAAGGTATGAATTAATAATTTGATTCTTGGTTTAAACGCAATCAACATATTATTGTCTTATTTGTGAATCTATAGCCCCATCGAAGGAATCCTTTACTATTGAGGCCAAGTTTTATGTCAGGTAATGGTAACCATAATTTGCAGATAACTCTCTACTCTATTCTCACATTCAGTCTCTAAACCAGTGATTAGTTACAGGAGTATAGCATAAGTACAGGAAAACTATCCGGTAATACAAATATAATATCAAACTTGAAATTCATTTCATGAGTTGAAGGACTTTAAGCAAAGGAACGGAATAAAAATAAAACTGAAAATAATTCCCAAATATTTTTTAATGCGATTATTAGAGTGAAATCCAATACTTAATTCATAGTTTATTTGAGGCTATAATCGATTTATTGCTTCAAAAATAATTAAAACCTATAATTTGTGAATCGATTTTCACATTTGATTTAAATTAGATTTCGAGTGATTACTGATTAGTGATTTGTGTTAAGCCTACGCCTTATGCTTAACGTCAGTCAGTCTGAGAGTCGGCATTAATTGCGAGAATAGTTTTTCCCGTTTTATTTGATTTAATTGATGAAAACCTGTCCCCTCTTATAAATATTCAGACGATTTAGTGTTCAAATAAATGCCAGGAATGGTACTCATCAATGATAACAACAGATTATCTAATTTGGCGTTAGATCCTTAAAGACCGGTGTGTTTTGCAAGAAAAAAATTTCTCGTATTTGCACAGCATATGATGTGATGTTGTGCTCCACTGACCTTAACATTACATTCTTCCCCATAAAGACAAACATCAGATAATACCTGAAAGAGTTTCTTCTAATTCAATGAACAGCTCATAAAGTAATGAATTGTAAACTTGCAAATTGAGTAATAATAGTCTTATGAAAATAAGATATTTCATATTCTCAGACAATAAACAAACAAATCCAAAGAATTTGCATCAGAATTGTCTAACATTTCCATTAGAGTCAAAATTATTTGATTTGAAAATGTATTTAATTTAAGACTAATTTAATTGATATGAATCTGAAAACAGGGTTGAGATCAGCGGCTTCTAAGCCATTAGCCAACTATAGTCCGTTTGCATCAGCGTCTACGACACAGTCGTTTTTATCTGTTCTGCCATCACTGCCATCACTTCAGACCAGTTTCAATATCAACGCCAAATCGATTCCGCGCCAAATATTTCCTTTACTTTACGGTTAACTCAATTTATTTATTCTAAAAAATACTGTTTTATTATATGATTTGAAATTCTGTGCCTCTCTTTGAAAATCAATTCCACATCAGATGTAATACTAAATGAATTCCAATCACAGTATTATAGACACAAATATTTGTCTCTCTTTTTATTATTATATAAATTAAGAATTCATTTATTATTTTATTTGATCACAAACTTTGATTAATTGCTTGCATTTTATCAGTAATTTTATTATATTTTTCTTTAGTATCTCATTATATATAATTCTATTTGTGAGTTTCAAATGTAATTCAAATGTAGTTTAATTAATTAATTAATTATAATCAGTATTTTGTTTTGACATAACTTTTATTTCAAAGTATTTTTGATATAAAATTTTTGTGAAATTCAGTCCTATTTTTAATTTGATATTTATTTAAGCGCTCAATGATTTTGTAATTGAAATTTTTGAAGGAATAAAGTTTGATTTTATGCCTCACGTTCATTGGCCATGACCTTTCTCATTTAAGCAAACTATAAAGTTGTCGTCAAAAGTTTTGTATAAATATTTTTGCTGAATTAAAAGGCCCTAAAAATGATAAATTCAAAGATCTATCCAATTCTCAGACATTAAAAATTGTTTTAAACATTTTTAATATATTTAAATCACAGCATAAAAGTCAGTATTAAAGTGTAATTGCCTTCAAATTGCATACAAAAAAGTCGTAAAACTATATTTAAATTCTGGTTTATAAACAAAATTATAAAATCCAAATCAATTGCATGTTTTCGATGAGAAAAATATGTTTAGAAAATAGAGTAAACAGATTTCACTCAAAAGACTTTGATTTTCAAATAATAAAGAAATTCAGTCCACTCTTGAAGGATATGATAGAAAACAATTTCCTTTCTTTGGTGACCCAATTGATGGCTCAGTTATAGTGATTCACATTTCAATGTCATCGGACTCACAATTATTTGTATTGCGATGAAAAACAAATTATCTTGGTTTCAAAAAAAAGGAAAGCCTACCATTTATTATTATTTGGGAACAAACTCAACGAGAATCAGGTGAAAACACAAACAATAATAATATTATTTCTATAATCAAATTATAGCTCAAAATATATGGGAATATATTTATGGGAGAATTCAAAACAAATTGTGTCACGAATTCAATTGAATTCTGTTTGAAATACTTCTTACAAATTGTATTGAAATTAGACCGCACTCTGACTCAGCCTTTTTGAACACAATTTATTATTCTGTGCTCTTCTTATGTAAAGAGTTATTGACTGACATTCCTCTAATAATTTATGATTTTTTCTCAAATCAACTGTTTTTCACTGATTTTCCAGCAAATCAGAGCTCAGGGTTGACCTCAAACCCCATTGAAATCCTAAATACGTCCAAGAATTTTGACAAAACAAAGCAAAATTGATTATTCGATACACCTTGGTCATTTCTCATACTAAAATATTTGAAGTTCAATGGTATTCAAGGGGTTTGAATAGAGTTTTATTATTATAATTAAGATTATTTATAAACCAAATCCTATTAATCGATTGATTGTGATTTGATTTCATTAGATTTTTTGTATCAATTTATTAAACGATTAATCAATTCAATCAAATATTAAATATATTAAACAAAGTCTTTAAAAACATAATCTTTAAACCCGTTATTAAAACATCAAAACAAGTCATTAAATGTTTTTTATTAACACATATATTGTTATTAATATATATTAATATAGTTTTTGTTGTTTTCATTAAATATTTTCAATCCTTTATCCTCTAATAAATTATTAAATAGAGTCAACTCTTGACTTATTTAAATGCAAACCTCAAGCAGAGCCACAGAGCACAGGTAGAGACAGATAGGCACGCAATGAGCATCAGTCTGGTGAGGAGCACATCCTTATATTATATTATTTCTGTGAGTCTTTTGTCAAAAGAAAAAAAAATGGTATAATTTATTTAAAAATACAAATTCAGGTGAAAACCACCCGAAAAAAAGAAGAGTAATTAAATCCATTATATTTATAGTTATCAATAGTCTTGGATATTATTTTTCTATGTTGTTCTGATTTTTCTGAATGTGTGACCAAATTTAAAATTTGTAGTTCACGTAAAGTATTGAAAAATAAAACCATTCCTTAATCATAAAGTTTTTTGAGGTCACAAACTCTCAGTCCGGGCCTCTCTCGGAATGCGAGGGCACAGCCTTGAACTCTAAGATATAATTGTTACGGAAATAGACTCTCCAGTGACGGACACTCGCCCGCTTGCTGTGGGCACAGGGAGGGTATCACCAAAATTATTGTTGTCAATGAAAGATCGATTGTGTAATTGTTGTAGGGTTCGGCAATTTGGGCAAATTCTGTGCCCATTTAATGTATGCTGTGCTCATACCATGAGACTAATTCAGGCTATTAGTGAAAATATTGTGTAATGATGTGCTTACTTAAGTGAAATCCTTTGAGTTTAATGTTTGAACTCAAAACTCAGATAAAAATCTATTAAACGCGAGATTTATAACAATATTTCAGATCTAAAGGCATTCAAAGGCATACAAATTATCACATTTAGTAAAACCATTAGTTTAACAGTTTATCACTTTTAGAAGAAAATCCAAATTTTATACAATTTTCACGAAAAGATGGTTTTCCACCCCTTCCTCACAATTATGGAAAAGATGTCATTAGTGTTATTACTATCCATTTGTCTGCCTTTCTGTAATTGCGAGATCACATTTATCAACAAATATCTAACCAATGAAAGTGTGGCTCAGAGTCAAACTGACGCTAACCTGACAACAGTTTCGACGGTCAGCGAAGAAATCAGAGAAAGTTTGAACATTTCGAACAAAGGGGTTGACATCAATCTAAATATACAGATAACCAGCCTCGTTGTCAATATTCTGATCATTGGCGTATGCCTTGGCTTTGTCTTAGGCGGTGGCTGTGGTATATGCTTAGGATTTTTTATGTCCGCACAACAGCCAAAGTGCCCGAACCAGAAGAATGGTCCTCCAGATACAGCTGTTCAGGTCGAGGATGTGGCTGATGGTGGCAACGAAACGGCTAATGCCAGCGCTGACAAGAAGGGCTCGAACGCCAATTTGAAGTCTCAAATCTGATTGCATTCCTGTATATAATCTATGAAATGCTTATATTTTTGTAAATTTTATTGTTTTTCGAGTTTTATTAACAAAATTATAATTGACTTCAAATTGAATTGAATTTCACAAATATTTCAATAAATTATTCGAAGAAAAAGTAAAAGATTTCTATAAATATTGATTCAAAAGAAATGAAGTTTATTTGTACCCATAAAACAAGTCTGACCTCAAACACAAAACATTAAATTATTAAATATAATAAACTTCTTTCAAGTCTTTTAAGTCTGTTTTTTATTGTTTTTTCACTTTTAAACACTTTTATCACAAATGCTATCATTTTTTTGTTTAATTAACGGAAAAGAAATGTTTAGTTAAAATTACCTGAAATTCCAGCGAATCATAAATAAAAGCAAAAGAATTACCACTAAAAGAGATTACTTAATCTAAGTGTCAATAATTTCAATCAAAACCAGACATAAGTTATTATTAAATATGTTTTATAGCATATAATCCTTATCTCATTCATTATATTGAATAATAAATTCAAAAATCAAGGATTGGTTTTCATTATTAATTTGATGACTCAATAGGTTTTAAGTCAAACAAAAGGATATAATGTTTGAGAAATAAAAACCTTTTGATTAGGTTTTCAAGAATTGATTATTAGACTAATCAGTGATTTATTGAGTGAATCGATGGTAAATGAGCCCATTCTTAGAGACCAATTGTTCATCCATTTGCTAATTGCTCTGATCTTTGAGTGTCATTAAAGTTCAGACAAAGTCTTAAACAATAAGAAGTCATAAGAGAAACCAAATTATGTTTATTAGCGTTCAAATCAAAAGTGTAATGAAAGCGAAAGTTTATTGAATTGGCCTCAATCCTGGTCTTCCCAATCACTTATATAAACCAATTTCACTCATCCTTTCATCGATGAAAAGTCTTTTGTGCGCGAATAGGACTCCCGTTCCTCTGTTTAAACAATTTCAACCATGGTGAGTTTGCAAATTTCAATTTATGTTATCTATAATTGATTTATATTTTTCTTCAAATATTAATATTAATCATTCATTCATTTGCAACGTTTTCTAATTATACGATTATCTATGCATTCATTATATAAATTCAATGACTTTAAATTCAAATCAATCGAATAAATGATTAAATAAATGATATATTTTTCAAGAAAAACAAGTTTTCAGGAATTTTCTGAAAGTATTAACTTTTCAAATGAATTATTCCAAACTATTTATGCAAATATAATAGATTCGAGACAGAATTGCATTAAATGATGATGGGGTATAAATTAGTTGTAATTATTGATTAATTATATTATAAATGATTCTTTGGTTTTCCTATTCATTTCAATTAACTAATTATTCGTTGAGTTATTTAAGAAATGCATTTATTTAATGACAAATAAGTATTGATTTGAAAGAAAAAAGGGAAACAAAATTGATTTGATTGAAACAAATCAATAAAAAGTAGAGTTTTATCGGAGAAATGGCTCAAAGAAAATACAATCATTTATTCAATACTTTTCTGAGAATAAAATGACTTTTCTGTTACTTTTGGGACTAAAACTGCATTTGTTTTGAAACTTATAAATTTGATGTCATTTAGAATAAGACACTTTCCTCGATATTCTGTTCCGTGATGTCGGCCCCAAAAGACAGTTTCACTACTGATTAAACAATAAAACCATTAATATTTGTTTTCTACAGAAACTCAATCATAAGTTCTCTCAATTTTTATTATTATTATTACTTTTCACTGAAAAGTCATTTCCAAAAACATTTCAAACCATTTATTGGATCCAATTTTGTTGTTCTCTTCCTCTGCATATCAGACAAGAATTCTTTTATTATTGGTTTTCATCGATTGCTTTCTTACACAACTTGTGTTAAGTCAATATTCAAATAACGATAATCGAGGCTATAATCAAATGGATAATCAAAGAGAAGAAGAAGAAGAGGCCACCAATGACTATAAAAGACACGGATTTGATGCATACAATCAACAGCAAAGATCTAAAGACTATCCATCAGAATATAAAGTGACTGAAATTTATTTCTAAAAATATGTTTTCAATACTTATTTTTTAATTAAAAACTATATCCACAAGAATTTTATGCCATTTATTAGTGTTTAAAAAGTATTTTTTGTTGGATCTGATAGGAGACGCCAATGCCTTATCAGTTCGAATATAATACAGATGATGGATATGGCAATAAACAGGACCGACACGAAAAAGGTTTGATATGCCCCTCATTAGTGAACATCACTTATGCATATCTATGCAAATATTGATTGCCTCCGAGTCTCTCATTAAGAAATCAATACATCAATCGTTGTCTCAAAATGTGTATAAAATCAAAAATATTTAATAACTTTTTGAATATAAAAAACAAAATTCGTTTAAAAGTAAAAATCTGTCACTTTTTTGGGGAAAATTCTTGTTTTGCTTTTCATTTGTTTTTTTTTCTTTTGAATGCAATTAACTTCAGATAAAACTTTTTGTTTTATTATATATTCTTTGAATGAAATTCTTTTCCTATAATTTGATCGATATTTTTGATGAGAATTTTATCTTCCATTTAGTAATTACTTTCAAGTATTTATCAAATCTTTCTCTCATTTTTGTCCATCAAAGCTGACGAATATGGAAATGTTGTCGGAAGTTATGGTTATATGGATTCTAATGGAGTTTATAGAAAAGTAACTCATCTTTAGTACATTCCTCGCATTTTTAGATAATTTTTAAAATGAAATCTCAATATTCAGGTTCACTATACGGCCGGACCCGAAGGATTCAAGGCTAAGATCAATTCAAATGAGCCGTTCCTCAAACACAATGCAAATCCGGCTGATGTCATGCTGTTCGTTGAGGACCCGCCTCAGAATGCCCTCAATTCTGGTAATTACGGCAGACAACAGATGAACGCTTACCCAAGAGATGAACCGATTGACAATTTTGATGATAATGACACCAATCAGATGAGAGATCAAATCTATAGAGCGGCAGCCAATAGAGTGAGAGCTCAAGAGAAAAGATATGTCAATAATTATGATAACGGATTCCAAAGAATGAAACCATTCCTTGATATGATTAGTCAGTATTTCTTTGATAAGTTTGTGCCAAAACTAATTAAGAACTAATTATTAATTGAATATTTCATTCGATATCATTGATATCAGGGCCAAAACAGGGCGCGAACAGAAACCAAGATTATTATCAGCCATTAAACTCGTTCGCAAACCATCGTAACCGCAATTACAACGAAGACATCGAAGCCTACGCTTCCAACAGAAGATATTACGACTAAATCAGACGACGATTAGACCAATAATTATAGGTCTTTGGCTTTAATTCCACAGAAAAACAAAACAAGAATTCATTGAAAATATTCATAAACTTTATTATTATTATTAAAAAATTGTTTTTAATTACAAATAATTATTATTTAATCAAATAAATGGCATTTTTATAGAAAAAAGTAAACTCTGAGCCATTAAATCCGACAAAATTAACAACCAATCGATACTTTTGGGTAATTTGAAGACAAATTTCAATCCGAGGGCTGACTAAGAGAAGCCCCGAAATTAATTTTAGACCAATCGATGCAATCTATTGATCAGAATATAAGATAAATCGATATTAGTTTCAATTACTTGTGAATTAAAGGCCTATAATTAAAATAGTGAGGAATAGGGGTCAGAGTTCAGGAATTGGCGCTACCAGCTTAGCTCAAAGGAAAATTTATAGCTCAGGATCAAACTGTGGTAATGGGAGCTAAACATAGCCATAGTTGACATTGACGTCGAAAATATGAACCAATTAATTGGGAAAACAAATTATATACTAATTTCATGCCTTAGAATCGATTATCGGACGAAAAAATAGCCCCAAAACAGAGATATTAAGTGTCAGACAAATGAGTGATCAGTTCTATTGTGTGCGCAAAAGAAGAGCCAAATATTTGGGCGAAGAGTGAAAAAAACCAAATTATTATAAATAATTCATTAAATAATAAAATAGTTTTCTATTAAAACATTTTTTTTTCAATTAAAAACATTTTTCTTTTGATAACTATTTTTCTTGTTTCGCATCCAATGAATAAATTTGTGGAAAAATTTAGGAAAAAAACCTCAAAAGAGAACTCCGTTTTAGCGCCTGACCATTCAAACAAAAAGTGATCATGGCACAATCATAGCACAATGATGGGCCACAATTGTAGCACTATTTTCAAAGGCTTATGGATTCCTGATTTCTATCAATGACTGATAGAGTACTACAATAAAAATGCATTTAAATAACAACAGAAAAATCTTTGCTAAGACTCAACAATACTGGTTTTGTTAACTCTGGGAGGGGACAGACACGAGAGAACTAAAAAAAATCAAGAGGTATTCCCTTCATTAAGATCAAACGGTTTGCTTAAAATTTAAATGAAAACCTAATGAATCGCTTTTATTCAGATTTTGAAACGTTTTCTCAATAAAACTAATGATTAGTTTTTAGATTAAATTTAGATTAAAATTTTCTCTTAACTTCTCTTCGGATAAAAACGTGAAAAAATAATAAATAATTTCTTTTCTAAACAATATTTAAGAGTAGTTTCAATAGATTGATGACATTCATCGCATTCTTACCGTTTGTAACAAAAGACGGGCCATTGTTTCGGTCGGTCGTTGACCGCAAATCATCAACAGTTTTAACACTGAATTCTTTGTCCGCTTTTTTGTCATCAATAGTCGTGTCTTCAGCTAATGTATGGCAAGAATATTGTTTCGACAAATTCACTAAAATCTTAATCTTTTCGTCGGATATAAAGTCACTAACAATGGGTGCAATCAAAAGAATAAGGGCTGAGGTCTTGGGGTTCGGCCTTTTGACTACACTATAGATGAGTCGAATCCACTCTATTTTGGGCATAACTTTACTGAAAGTAAGACTTTTGAAAATATTCCTAAATTTCGATACTTTTGTTTCCGATTCGATTGACTTAATGATAGTCGAGAACCAACTCATAGCTAAATGTCTTTTGGAGGGATTCTCGCAATCAAACTGATTGACCATTAATTTCAAAACAGTTGACAACGAGTTATGTCTGACTATAATAGAGAAGAGTTTAGAGAATTTCCTTAAATAAAGTTTCGGTACTTTTAGTGACTCATAATTAACAACTGTTTTGTCGACATTTGTCTCACAATTATTGGCATTAATTAAGTTCTGTATTAAAGCTGTTATAAACTGATTCGGGGAATGCCTTAAACCCATTATTATCTCGTTTTTGAGTTTGGTTTTTGTTTTGTTGTTATTATTTTGATTACTATTAGAAAGACTCAGATATTCATCGATTAAATCAAAATAATTGCGATTATTGTAATCGTTCTTCAAATTGAGTCCATCGATGACTTTTAGCCAAAAGTATTGTCTCAACCAATTGAGTCCAACCATTGCCGCAGTTCTTAACTCCTCAATAGTTGGCTGATTGACTGAGGAGTGGCACAAATTGTGTCGGCAATCAATTATCCATTGCGGACACGAATACCTGTGCGCCAAACGCTTCACACTTTTCATGTTGTCTTCGTGTGAGTATTGAGATATTGCTGTACAGAATCGGATCACTGATAGAGCTGTCCATAAGAAGAACCAATTGATTGATTACTATTTAAGTAAGAATTAGTTATAAATGAAGAACAGACCATATAATGAATAGACGGCGCTTTCGTCCCAAAATTCTTCATCACTTTTGGTAATATTCTGATCCTCTATGAGAGCAGTGATTATCTCTTTAGTGGCCATAATATTGACACTGAATTCAATATTGTGTTGCATTCTTGTCAACCAAATGGTTAACTTATTCTTCGCGAATACCAATAACTCGAAATCAAAGTCAACTAAATCTTGGTTTGGATAAATACTTTCAAAAACAGTGAAGAACTCATTGGAATCACTCCACGGACTCATAGATAAGGAGTTCATCTCTGAAGTTGTCTTAAAATGTATGCAAATATTCAATCAATTAATCCAAATGTCAGTCAAACTGTTGGCCACAAAAATAAGCAAACATTTGCCTCCCGTACGGACCCATAAAATTGTCTTCAAATAGGAAACACATGAAAATGTTTTTGCGTTTACAATAAATAATGTTTAAATGTTGGGAGGGATGGGAGGGGAGGGAAGATTTGATATTATGGTTATCCTAATACAGTTTAATACAGTTTTATTGCTGCCTCCCTCTCTCCCCTCTCAACCCCAACCCTCCCAACATTTAAACATTATTTATAGTAAACACAAAACCATTATTCAAATTATGAATAGTTTTATAACAAAATATGAAATATAATGAAAGTGACAAAAGTGGCAAAAGCTTCTGTGATGAAGAAAGCGGTTCCAAACAAAGGACAGAAACTTCAGTATAAATTCAATTATTGGTTGAGGGAAGACCACAGATCTCCAATTTTTGGCGTCCAATTCAACCAACACTTACCCGACGGTCAGAACTACTTCGCGACTGTCGGTAGTAATCGAGTTTCGGTTTATGAATGTCTTAACGACGGAACCATTCGTTTGGTCCAATGCTATGCAGACACTGATGCAGACGAAAGCTTATATACCTGTGCCTGGAGTTACGATGACGTGACCGGTTTCCCTCTTCTGGCCGCCGCTGGAAGTCGAGGAATAATTCGGATAATGAGTTGTGCGTCACAGCAGTGTATTAAACATTATATCGGACACGGTTTGTACCCCTCCTTCCACTTCACTTCTTTCCTTAATTTTCTGAAGAGCTATTGTCTTCTAAAGGGAATGCCATAAATGATCTCAAAGTCCATCCTTTGGATCAGAATTTATTACTTTCTGTGAGCAAAGACCACACTCTGAGGCTCTGGAATATAAAGACTGATCAATGCGTCGCCATCTTTGGCGGTGTTGAAGGCCATAGAGATGAAGTGCTTTCAGCGGACTTTCATCTTCGGGGCCATAAGATAATCAGCTGCGGAATGGATCACTCCCTCAAGATTTGGTCTTTAGATAAGGAGAACATCGAGAATGCGATCAAAGAGTCGTATAGTTATAACGGAAGCAAAACAAACATACCTTTCGGTACAGTCAGAGACCACTTCCCGTCGTTCACCACTCGTGACATTCACCGGAATTACGTGGACTGTGTCCGATGGTTCGGTAACTTTGTTCTGTCCAAGTCTTGTGAGAACGCAATCATCTGTTGGAAACCCGGAAAACTCGAAGACGAGAAAGACATCCAAATCCAGAAGTCTTACGCCAGTGACTCGTCTTCGACTCTAATCCACAAATTCGAGTACAAAGAGTGTGACATTTGGTTTATGCGGTTCTCTATGAATTGCGATCAGAAGATCTTAGCGCTCGGCAATCAGAACGGAAGGGTTAACGTTTGGGACGTCGATGTCGACGATCCCACGAATTCAAAGTTTGTGTTTTGAATTAATTACCAGTTTTTCAGTTATTTATTGTTTTTTATTCGCTTTATATTCGCTTTAATTCTCTTTATATTCATTTTATTTTTGATTTTTCCTCTTTTCTTACGAATGTTTGCCTCAAATCACTCTAATTGTGAATTAATTTTGAATTTTATTTATCTTTTCCTTCAAATTGATCTTTAATTTTATGAAATAGTCATCAATTTCTGCATTTTTCGCATCAAATGCTCATTAGTTTGAGTCTTCATATAATTTATTTCAATCTATTATTCATTTGAATTTATTTTGGGTTTTATTTGAAATACTTTTTGTTGTTTTTTAAACAATTTTTGTTTTTATCGATCGATTGACTGATTGACTAACCCTTTGATTGGACCCAAAGGTGTACTCAATTAACACATCCGAAGTGCACAACAGCTATACGTCAGACTTGTCTCAACTCTGACGGCTCTATACTACTGTGCGTTTGCGATGACTCTACTGTCTGGCGCTGGGATCTAATCAATGGTAACAATACACCGGTGCAGAGCGCTGGCACAGCCACAAACGCCGAGATAACAGATCCGGTATAGGATTGAAATCTAATTTATTTAATCAATAATTTAATTATTTTTTCTTCGAATGAAAAAACATTTTCTAAAATCAATTTTATATACATTTGACTCAAACTTTTAATATAAAACTATAATCACAAGAATTTCCACATTTTTAATGATTTTTTATTATTTTATTTCTGAATATTAAACAAAATTTTTAATCACTTTATCTCTTATTAAATGAAAAATTGTTTTAATTTATTCAATGAATGTCTGAATAATGATATCCTAAAGCACTGAATATTTCAGTTAATTATTCGTTGATTTTCTTCAATCAAATGAATTATATTATGTTTTAAAACAAATTTATTTCTTATTTTCTCTTCACTTATCTCTGCTTTCGATCTTTGATTTTATTTGACTTTCATCTGATTTTTTATCGCCGGAAGACCCCATCTGTTCATTACTTAACTCAGTTCTTGGCTTAAGAAATGCGATAATATCATCGAACTGCTGTTTGGGAATACCTAATACTCTCTCCGTATCCTCTATGGGATCGCTGATCGAGTCCTTATAGAATGGTTTGAAATAATCCAAAATATGTTTGACTTCTTCTTCGTTTAACTGATATTGTCTTGAGATTGAGTTCGAGTCATATTCTTCCGGATTTTTCCAGTGCTTACCAATGAAATTGAGAGCTGAGAGGAGACTAACCCTTCCCTTTGGGATTTTCTGAGGTTCGATATATGCGTGAATCGGTATGTCTACCCCCTGTCGGGACTGCGGTAATCGGCTTTTGATCCGCTCTCGTATTTCTTCCGTTTCTTTGAGCTCTTGTTCACTGATTTCTCTGTCTTTTGAGACCACTTTCACTGTATTTAATCTCTTGAGAAGATCTTCACGTTTTTCATTCAATTCTTTTCTAAAATGAGGATTTTCTTAAGAAAATCAGATAAAAAGCAAACAAATGTCTAATTAGTGGCCGAAAAAAATTAAATAAACTTTTGGACAGACTTTCAATGAGTTCTTGAAATAATTGATCGGTGTTTTCATGTCTTGGAGCGACTTTTGGTATAGTTTTTTCCTTTTCCATCAATTTCTCAGCCCTGTTGTCGACATTAAACCTCTGAATCGGTCTTTTGATGTAATACCCATAAACTCGTTTGAAGGCTGAACCCATTAATTGGTAAATCCTATCGACATTCATAATGACTCAAAAACAAACTCAACTATCAATTAATTGTCTGACAAAAGCTTATATTCAAATATAGACTACAATTGAATAAAAAGATAACAAAAAGAAAAGCAAAACAAAACACAAATTGAAATCAAATGCCGAAAGATTTCATCACTAAATGGCATAAAAAACGTAAACAAAACCAATAAAAACAAATATAACGTTATTTGTGAACAAAAATTTCAAACAGAGAGAGATGGAGAGGGGGTCGTAAAGGGGGAGAAAAAAGGGGAGACTCCTCCCCTTTGAGGCAAATTTCTATGAGTTTACGTGTGTTTGGAATGTGAGGGAAAGACGTTGTGTTGCGTGTGTTGTGAGTGTTGTGCGACTGTTGTATGAGAGGAAAGCCATACCAATTGGCACACTTGCCATTTGGGTACCGCCTATTGTCATGACAATAGTGGACTCTGTCTGGCGGAGAGCCCTACCTATGATAGTGTATGTGTGTGTGAAGTGCTTTATTTTGGTGAGTATTTTGTGTGTGTTGTGTATGTGTTGTGGTGTTTGTCTATAGTCTATGACGTTTTGGCGGCCATTATTGCTTACAATACTTATTGCCATTAATTCCAATGGAATGTTGGCATTCCATTGAGCAGACCTCTGGCCAAAAGATAAATCTAACCATGTTTATATTGTCTATTATTGTCTATTACTTCATAAATGGGTGATTAAAAGCTGTGACCGTTTAATAAAGGCTTTGAGCCCGTGCTCTGCCATTCAGTGTAATGGCGTCGGCGACCAGTCGTGAGATTAACAGCAATTGTGTTCAGTCAGGCTGTGCTCAGCCGAGTAAGTCTAGTGCGAGGGCCGCACGAGAGAAGGCTCTCAATGAGATCCGTATTAGTCTTCAGCCGTTCGCCAACAATGACCGGCCGACCAGTAGTGCCAGCAGTACCAGTGACTCGAGCTCTTCGCCCGGACAGACCTCAGGCATCGGCAGTTCTGTCAGCTCTAACTACTCGGTGGTCGACAACAAAGAGCTCATTACTCAACAGCTGGCGATCCTCTTCCATAACGGATATTCAGAGGTATATAATCAGTAAAACTCTTAAGAGATACCACTCTTTGTCAAAGAGAGAAACACATCCACTAAAAGCGATCCAAAAGACTCTTAAAACTGATGTACGCGAACACAGCCCTCAGGTGGCCAACCCTTTAGCCATCCCTGCAATTAATGGCTGACATTAAGGAGTGATAAGAATTATTGGATCAGTTCAGTGACCATTGCTATCAGTTGTTCACAATTATTGGCATAACTTATGAAATGAATCACTTGTTGTGCAATACATTTGTCGTAATTATCAGTAAAAGAGATCTGTTTTTGATATCTTCTGCAAAATATTTGAGAACTATTTCAGAGCTCTTATTATATTTGATAATCATTTTTGGTATTTATTTATTGTTTATTCCGTTCCCTCTGTTATCAGTTATCAGCAATTCTTTGCTTATCATTAGATTTGATTCAATGAAACACATATTTGAGTCAAGAATAGCACCAAATTTGGTCAATACTTACGGTTAAGCAATAAATTGTTAATTAAATCAAATCCTGTTTTTTGAGCGCAAAATATTTGTCTGATTTAATAGTTGGTAGTAATGGTGGTCAGCCCACTATAGCCCACCCCTTCTTCCCAATGGTATGAAGCCTTGAGTTAATAAATATTTTTGACAATTAATGTGTAATCAGTAAAACATAACTCAAATCAAATGCAATGATAAGGCCTTTCCTTTCGCATAAACTTATGTAAGGCTCTCGACATTGAAATAGCTTTGAATTGATGGCAACCCATCGCAGTATTCAAACTATTTTCTCGATGCAAAACAGGGATCACTTCATCAGACTCTCATCCAATTGCAATCAAATACTTAACAAATGCTATGATTTTTATCAAAAGAGTAATCTCTTGGTCTTAGTCTTGGTCTTTGCCAACTAATTGAGAGATCATTCTTACATTCTCTGTGCAGTTTGTGTATCATCTGCTGCTTGGGTCAGACCTCAAGAGTAATTTAGGGCTCCAGAGGTCTCATTAAGTGTTAGTATCCATCCCTGCCTTGTGATGAGCTATCCTTGAATTACACAAATTGTTTTCAAACATTCCTTTCAAAAGAGGCTTTCTTTCGCTGCTTTACATCTGTTCTGTTGGAGCCGTGCGTTCAGTATTGCTTTCTATGACATTCTTAGCTCTGGATAGAGGGGGACATCCCTTTAAGCCAAGGATGCCTTACAAGATGAGGGGGTGTCTCAAAAGAGGGGACAAATTATCAGATTATAAATACGGAAAAATTGTCACTCATTTGCACTAAATTTCAATATTTATTAAAAGTGAAGGAAATCCTATCAATGATTGGCTATCAATGGAATAGTTTTGAGTCTTTCAACACAACTGTGCCATAGTCTGTGCCATCATAAGGAAAAACCACTATCTTTTTGTAGTCCAATCTATAGCTCATATACTAATGTATTTACTAATAATTTGTATGAATGGGGACGACATATATGGCATACAATTTCATTTAATGTTAGGAATGTTTGGTATGTCCTTATGTACCCCCATATGTGCATATACCTGAGCAAATGAATGTTCATTTTCATGATAGTATTGATATAAGGTATACAATGATACTTTCAAAAGCCTCGCTATAAAAAAGATGATATATTTTTTTGAGCGCATTCCTGTCTAATGCATTGGTGAGACTCTTCTGGTGAGAACGTCCTTAGCATAGCCTCTCACTCGCAGTCGATTCAACTTATCGTAGTATTGAAAATATTTTCGTATAGATGTCGCTCCCCTTCGGCACAGAATGAAAGGTTTTGTCAGTTTTATCGTTTGGTAGGCATATAACGACTGACAAAAATTTTTTTAGGTCGTGATCTCTCTCCCTCTCCATCTGTTCACCTGATTTTGAATCCCTGGCTCTCTCTTCAGTTCTATATTTTTATGTTATGAATAGTTTGCGTCGAGTTATGAGAAAAATGCAAAATATGTTGCATTCAATCCATTTCTTGAGTAAAGCTTTGAGTTGTAATTAATTTTTATTATTTTTGACTCAATTTAAGCCAAAACTTCACTTAAAAAGAGTTTTTCAGTGAAAATATTTTTGACACAAAACTCTTGAGGAATGGCTATCAAAGTGAGGAATTTATTCGAGCATTTTTAGCACTCGATTGCATGAAAGCATTCTTACAGATCTCTTCAATTGCACGACACTTACAATAGTCTGTCCCCTCAAACCTCATGTCTTGAGTTTAGATTAAGATTTTTTTTGATGAGAAAAATGTGGGAATTTTGCAATACTTGAGTCGAAAATGAAATTAAATTTTGATTTTCTTCTCGTTTTTCCTCAAAAAGCGATAAATGAATGCATTATTGAACTGATTATTCAATTCCTAATGACTTCTAAATTAAGATTAAACCCAATTTGCAAAACATTTTAAAGAGGTTTTGGTTGTTTGCACTGGAAGTGGATGTTCTGATGTTTCTCTCTATTGAATGGAATGCGTATTGAATAACATTTTATAAGATATTTTGATTTCTTAACTCAAAACAAGTTGTAATCAAATGTATTGAATGTCTGTCCACAGGGACTGACTGCGAATATGCAACAGTTGCATAAGAAGCTCTCTCCGGTCTCCTCCACATCTAGTGCTTCATCAATTAGGCCCTCTTCATGTCCGTCCAGTTCTGCCTCGAGTCGGACCAGTCTTGTGAACCGACCCTCACTGCAGGCGTGGACCGCACGACAGGCTATATCTCAATCACCAGTGATTATGCAGTCAGTGAAGAGCACTCGGGTCCAGAAGCCTGTCCTACAGACTGCGATCGCGCCAACGATTCCACCGATCACTCCCGGGCCGCAGTCGAGGTCAGATGCGATCCCACCGCCAGTACCGCCTCCTTCTTATCCGAGTTCGTCGACCATATCATCGGCCAATTCATCGATAATAAGTAATGGGATTTCCATAAATCAAATACAATCGCATCAATTGATGTCAACCCCACCGCCATATCTGAACTCAGTTCAAAAGACCGCCAGCAGAACGTCGGTGCAGGAGTGCTATCCGGCGAACCCCCCGCCCTCTTACGCAACAGCTATGCAGAAACAGCAGCAAAAACAACAGTTCCATCAATTAAGCTCTGATACTGCAGTTGTGCCGCAGAGTCCTCCGCCCCCACCACTAAGTCAACCGCCACCTCCGCCACCACCACCTCCTTATATCGCACCGACTGTGCAACACAACCAATATGTGTCTGTAGTGTCTGCTCCTTATACTAACGATTTTATCAATGGTGGGGTTCAGGTCCACACAACAGAACCTCCCAGTTATGCCTCCTCTGTGGCCGCTTTGGCCGCTCAGAGGGCTGGCATTAATACATCGCCACAGACTAATAGCTCATATAATACAAGAACTACACCGGCAGTGCCAATGCCGACCCGTCCAGTGCCAATGCCACCGACCCGTCCCGCACCGATGCCTCCCAGTGCTTTCCGAAGCGATTTGGTTAACACTGTGGGCACTATTTGCAGTTCTGAAGTGAGTGCCTTACAGGGTGTGCCTAATAGAAGACAATTGGAAGCAGTGCCACCACTGCCTCCCAAACCAAACCAATTATTGATTAGTGATGTGACGAGTATTACGTCGATGTCCTCCAGTAATATGGACTTTGATTCCGACACCTCTTCGGTGAGCCTTCGGTCCAAGAAATCGCACCACAAGACGACACATCAGTCGCCAATACCTCCGCGAAAGAGTCTCTCAATTGAAAAGGAAAAGGAGTGGAGAGAATCCAAAGTCAAGATCTACTCTCCGGCGGCCTTCAAGTTCTTTATGGAACAACACGTAGAGAACGTCATTAAATCTCATCAGCAAAGGGAACGCCGGCGGCAGCAGCTCGAGTCAGAAATGGCTAAAGTGGGTCTGTCTGAAGAGGATCAGTGCCAGATGAGGAAAATGCTCCACCAAAAAGAGTCCAATTATCTGAGGCTAAAGAGGGCCAAAATGGACAGATCTTTGTTCACTAAAATTAAGACAATAGGTGTCGGAGCGTTCGGTGAAGTGGCTCTCGTCCGCAAAATCGACGCCAACCAACTGTACGCCATGAAGACGTTGCGTAAGTCGGATGTCCTTAAGCGCAATCAAGTGGCGCACGTGAAGGCCGAGAGAGACATATTGGCCGAAGCGGACAACGAATGGGTCGTCAAACTCTACTATTCCTTTCAAGACTCGGATCACTTGTATTTTGTGATGGATTACATACCCGGCGGTGATCTCATGTCTTTGCTCATCAAATTCGGGATCTTTCAGGAATCGCTGGCAAAGTATGTCTTTTATTTGTTCTCGAAATACATTTAGAAATACTTCACAAATGTATTGAAAACTGTTTTTACTTTTTATTCGCAAATATTAAGCATTTTTTGCGCAAAAAATAACTTTTGCTTTACTTTCACGAAAGGCTTTCCCCTAATGTTTGGTTCAGTTTTTAATTAAATGATGTTTTTTTTGCGGAACAGGTTTTATATCGCAGAACTGGTGCTGGCGGTGGAGAGCGTACATAAAATGGGTTTCATTCATAGAGACATTAAACCGGATAATATTCTAATCGATTCCGACGGACACATAAAACTGACAGACTTTGGTCTGTGCACTGGTTTCCGATGGACTCATAACTCGAAGTACTACCAAAAGAATAACGGTCTCGACAGTCACGACCGACAGGACTCGATGGACATCGACGAGTCGTGGGGCGCCAACAACTGCCACTGTCACCCAACTGTCCCCAACTCAAGCAAACCTCTGGAGAGGCGGAAACGAAGGGAACATCAGAGATGTTTAGCTCATTCACTGGTCGGAACTCCTAATTATATCGCACCCGAAGTATTAATGAGAACGGGTTATACCCAACTGTGCGATTGGTGGAGCGTCGGCGTAATTCTCTATGAGATGATTGTGGGTCAGCCCCCGTTCTTTGCCAATACTCCTGAAGAAACCCAAAATAAAGTGAGTATTCATTTGAGTATTCATTTCATTCATTGGTTTTAAAATACAAATAATTAATGACTTGTTTTCCAAAATATTAAAAATGAGTTTAGGTTTTGATTAATTGTTTTCTTCTGTTATCTCTTTTGTGTTTATAATTGAGTTATGAATTCCTCATTCCGTCCCAAATATGGGAAACTAATTAATTGATGAAAAGAAACTAATGTTTTGACTTATTTTTAAACTAAAAGGTCATCCATTGGGACAAAACACTGCGGATCCCAAAAGAGGCCAATTTGTCTGCCAATGCAACTGATCTGATACTGAAGTTGTGTTGCGGTCCTGAGGAAAGGATCGGTAAGAACGGAGCCGACGAAATCAAGAGGCATCCCTTTTTCGAAGGCATCGACTTTGACGGTGGTCTCCGAAAACAGGCGGCGCCTTATATACCCGAAATAAAGTACGACACCGACACTTCCAATTTCGATCCGATCGATACCGACAAACTCCATTCGAACGGCACCTCCAACGGTATGGTTTCTCACGACTACGACTATATGAACGGCCATATGAATGGCCACTACTCAGACAATAGCAAACACCCGGAGCACGCGTTCTTCGAGTTCACATTCAGGCGGTTCTTCGACGCCGGCGGACAGGCCTATCCCATAAAACTCAGTGATAGCAACAGTTCGACGAATAGTAACGAAACGGACGGACAGGGAAGCCCTGTCTATGTATGACACGAACCAAACTATTTTCTCCTAAGAATTACATAAAATATTAATTATTATTATTATTCGAAACGTTTTTTATAAATAGCTATTTGTTTACCGAAAGCCAATAACTGAATGTTTTTGGTTTGAGAGGAAAGCCATGTATTATTTGCATGTAATTCAGTGTCTTATTTATAAACTAAACTAAAATACGATTTAAATATTTTTCATAAAAAACTATTGACTCTATTCTGTGATACGAAAAACAACAATCTCTTAAAAGACGTGTTTTTTCGTATAATTTAAATATATTTTCATTACTTCTGATAAACAATTGATTTGTGATTATTATGTATCGAAACAAATGTAAGGAAATTGTGTTTTTGGAAAAATGTTTTGCTTCTCTTCAGTGTCTGATATTAATGATAACCAAAAGTACGAAATGTTTTTGAAATTTTCGTTAAAACAAATCTAAAGCAAAATATTTGAGAAAAAGAGTAGTTTTTATCGCAATTAATGTTTTAATTAATTAATTGTCAAATGAATTGAGTTTTGCTTTTCTCTCAAAAAATCCAAACGAATGATCAGTTCGTGGATTAAAAAGTGTTTTAAAGTCTTCTGTCGTTTTTGACTCTAATTTCTCTCACGAGAAGAGCGTAACCAAAATGTGAACAACATTTTGGAGAAACTCATGCTTTTTGAGACAATCGATAGACTATTTTCTCACATATCTATAGATTTATATTTAAATTACTTTATATTTGAAGAGAAGTGAAACAAGTGTTCAAAGAAAACATATATTTCTCGATATCTCATAAAAATAGAGACAAAACATAAAATTCTATATATTTTGAGAAAAGGTTTTTCAGTTATTGTGAAAAACCAATGCATCGAAAGTGTGTTTTATTATTATTAATATTATGTCAATTGATTTGTAAATATTGTAAAGTCTTAATCAATAGATTACTTCTTAATTGCGATCATTTGTCATACCATTGAATGCCTTATCTTCTTCTGTATCTCTTCTGCCAACCATTCATTCAATTCATCCTCAAATGTGTTGATAATTGAGAGAAAAATGCCGTTAATTTAGTTGTCATTTGTGTTCATTTCGATTGTCATTCGACTTATTTTTGACGATTAAAAGCAAATTATATATAATTATAATTATTTCGAGAAATTATTAGTCGATTAATGTATATAAGGATTAATAATAATAATAATAACTTTATTTGAATACAAAATCTTTGAATTCGATTCAAAACGAGACTAAATTCAGTGCCTTTTTTGGCCAAAACGATGAGGAAATACATTTATATTTGTAGTGATTATTATCTATTATTTGTATTATTATTATAATTATATATTAATTGAGTTTAAAATATCGTCGGCAGAGCCTAAGAAAAGCCGAGCAAATGCTCTGCTCTATTGAAAAGACCTTTTTGGCAGAACTGCCCTAAATTTGGAGGCATTTTTCACAATCTATTTAAAAGTGTTTTTAATTTTATTTTCTTTTCAATCGATTAATAGATTTTTCATTTTTTTGTTTTACATTAAGTTTTGTTTTGTTTTATTTTCTCATTTCATACATAAATTGAATGATTTGTACAAAAGAACAAAATATTTGTTATTATTATTTAAAAACCCAATTAATTTATAGCCTCCAGTGTGTTGACTGCCCCTCTTTCCCGACCCTTTCCCCCTTTTTCTACTCTTATTTATCCAACGTTAACCTCTCAACTCTATTCTCTTACCTGTCTGTCCTCTCATTCCCACTGTTCCCTAAAATTCTGTCCTTTAGTTTACAAACCCGTGAATTGTTTTGCAGAATATTTCTGCAAAAAATGAGATTATATTAAGATTTTAATAATAATTATAATAATTGAATGAAAACCTCTTTTTTAAAGTAAAAAAAAAAATTAATAAATTCTAATAAATAATTGCATTAAATATTTGTGTCATTACTTTATTTTGTTTGTGCCGTTTGTGCCGTTCCCTCCGTATTATGAAAAACCAAAAATAATTTGTTGAATAGTTTTCCGTAAGTTATTAGTGATTCGTTGAAATTGTTGTTTTTCTTTGAGATTTACATCTTTTTGTTGAATATTTTGATGATTATTGTGTCCAAAACGGAATCAACTATTCCTGAAAGCCTTCACATATTTGAAAAAGGGTTTACCAGGAGTGGAGAGGCTTAGGAATTCCTCTTAACATTGAATTCTTGTTCGAAAAAAATTCTTATAAACTTTGAAAATCAAATCTAAGGATGAGGTGGAGGTCTGTCCAATTTTATTCAAATTAATGGGAAATTCCCACAATTATCGAGTTAAACCTCCAACACTTGTCTAACCCCAGTATTAAACAGAGAGATAATTGTATGGATAAACCCATCCCTCAACTGACAGCCTTTTGTTTTTGATTTTAGCGAAGAATTATCAGAAATGCTCAGACAGTTAGATAATTGAGACAAACCCACCGCTGGCATCGTCTTAAATGCCAAACATCCTACACAAATAAGAGGCTTCAATTAAAATGAGCTTGTTAGATTGTTAAATTCTTAATTATTAATTTGGCGAATCTGACAATTTAGAAAAGAGGCTTATATTTCATAGCTTTAGAAATCAACTCTTCTTTTGTTAATTACTCACAGAATTCGACAAATGATTAATTAATGTCTTGTTTTTTATGTCTCATTATTTCACCAAAAAATAAGGAAAGTTTTGCGAAAGAGTGAAAACACTCAGAGGTTTCGCCAAATTTTCCGCTCATTCCTAACGTAATTACTTTCAATGAATTTAATAAAAATTGACTCAAATATTAATTTTAATTAATTTTGAGGGCAGGCTATTCACTAACGAGAAGATCGGTCCACAAAAATAAAGAATTTAAATCATAACACAAATAAAAGACTGAAATCTACGAGTGATTGAGCGATAAGGGGACTGACAGCTAGTTTTAATCAGTGAAAAACTGCTTCACAGCCAACTCTTTCGCTTCAAATGTCTTAATTGTTTTTCTCAATTAAATTCCAATTTATTTAATCAAAAATCGCTTTTAATTATTTCGTGGGAATTCTAAAGCAAACAAAACAAGAATTATCATGCTACTAATGCTACTACTGCTACTACAGGTACTGCCAAATTAGTATCTTTATATTCAGACTGATTTTGATTTGATAAATGGATGTCTCCGACTATTTTTATATTCACTCGAATTATAAACCAATTAATTATATAATTCTCAGATTAAATCTCAAATCCAAAGGCAATACCTCTCAGAATAAACAAGAATAACATATGGAATTCATTCAGTAATTGGAAATAATTATATCTTCCAAGTCTTAAGCCTCAATCATTGGCCAAGTTTTTCCTTAAATATAATCGAGTTCTTATTTTTTGGACACAAAATATCATTTTAAACATCTCATTATCAGTTTGATAATTGTCAATCAGACCTCAGAGGTTGAATCAATTTATTTTCTGATTATATAGTAGTTAATTAGAAATTAATTGATCACTTGAATTGATTGATACTTTTAAAAATAACCAAAAATATCGACTGATTAGTCAATCTCTTATAGAAATGGTCAGAAGATTTTCAACGGATTATGTGATGAAACATTTGGTTAACTGTTAGGCAACGGATTAACTATTAATCCTTTTTATTACTTAATTGAATGGAAGTAAAGTAATATTGAATTCAAATGTTTTTATAGTATAATCAGAAGAGAGAAAAAAGGTTGAGTTAAACCGATTTATAGCCAAAAGATTACTCTTTTTATGTTTATTGAATAGAAACTACTCTTTGGTATTCAGTCCATAGTTTTTATAGCAAACGAACAAAACATTTAAATATTTTATTCTTCTGAAGCATTCGTTTATTTGAATGAATCGCTGATATAATCCATTAAAGTATTCAATGGGATTACACTTTTATGGGATACGTGTGCACCGGAGCGCACATTTGCTGACCACCAGACTATATCAGTGCAATTAGTCGATTGAATTTTGTCTGAATTTCACTTTTAGTTACAAAACAATGTAATATCAAAATCAATGATTAGAGGTATTACTGGTTCAGAATATTTGATAAAATTGTTTTGAGTGCAAAAACTATAATAAATTTTAATGGATTCATTCAATTGTTAAACAGATCAGGACATGAGTTGAGGGATGACATTGATTCTCTTGTGAAGGTTGTGATAATCAGATAAAAATCATTGGAATTGCAAATGTCAGTTACGAATGAGTCGCTCCATTCATATGCTGTGCAAAACTGGAAATAACTCAGACTTTTAATTATGAGTTTTTGTTGTTTTGACGAACGAGAAGTTCATTAGTTTATTGTTAAACAAAATTGTTTTTCTTTCCTCTGAATTAAATCAAAGCCTTTTATAAATTGAGTTCATTATGAAAGTTAGGAATGTTTTTCATTCATTAAACAAAACTATTTATTATTTGAGAATATTTTTATCCGAAAAAATTCACTTCAAATACATTTTACTGTTGAAAGACATTAAGTATGAAAAACAAGGAATTTCATGAGTTCTCCAAAGATTCAGGAATTTTTTCTTCTTCGCCAAGAATCTCATGAATTCATTTTGCATGACTTGTTTCCCTGTATTAACTCATTTGGAAGACTATACTCTTGTTAATTCAGTATTCAATTAGCGAGTTATTCGTATTAATCGATTCGGAAAATTTCATTCCTATTTATGAATGCAATAAATGTATAGAAATTAGAATTTATTTTTCATTAACTAAACCATTGTTTTATTGTTATTATTATTTCAGACAATTTGTTTGATCGTCACAATGGGTCACAATTACGTGATTCACATTCCTATTACTCATTTCCAGTCAAATGTCAGTAACCTTTTCGATGAAAATGTTTTATTCTTTTAAATTAGATTTCATTCAATTTGATGAACATGTTTTAGATTATCATGGTGAAAATATTGAAAATGAAGATTAATCATTTTATCTGCAATTATTTTAAATTCAAGTCTTGTTATCTATTAAAAATAAAATAATCAGGAATGCACTTTCAAGGTTATTTGCACCCAAATTGAACCTAAACTGAATTAGAGGCTCTAATTTTGAATAATATCACATGAGAACAGAACAATAATTGTCATACTCAATTGCTCAAATTTATCAAGCAATCATTCAATATATCATGATGATTAATAAAACACAAATCCTGTGACTAATAATATTTGGATTATCTGCAAATCAATGATTAGATGCACTCGATTTCAAGCTAATCAAATACCAGTCAAACAATAAGATTGTATTCAAATATTATGTATTTCGATGTTTTAAAGCAGATAAAAATTAGATTATCATGGTGCAAATTACTAATCTTCACTGCAATAATATGGTATATAATGGATGGATATTAAACGATCTATTCAATATATATTTAATATCTGGTTTTAGGTCAATCCAATATATTCTGATCAAGGAAAATGTTTGACTCATTGTATAGTCTGAGTGAATACAAATGGGTCGCAATATCTCTAATTATTGGAGTCATTACCTATTATTATCTGTAAGTATAGAACCCTTTCCTCTGATTTGAATAAATTACATAAATTCTAAGAAATATTTTAAAAATAAAATCAAAAAATATTCAGAAAATGGAAAAAGACTTTCAGTTATTGGAAATCACGGAATATGAAACACCCGAAACCTGTCCCTGTTTTTGGTAACACAATAAGCATGTTCTTCAAACCCTTACCTGAGGTCGAATTGGAGTGGTATAAGAAATACGGGAAAATATTCGGGTAAATTAAAAATTGCTAAAATCTTAAATACATTTAAATAAAACAAATATTGAATATTTTAGTGTATATACAATGGACAGACCCGGTTTAACCGTTGCCGAACCAGAGCTAATCAAACAAATAATGGTCAAAGATTTCCATTTATTCCGAAATCGGAGAATCAATAATAATGGACGACAACACAAAATATTTTCCAAGAATATGTTTAGTGCTATCGATGACGACTGGAAACGCATCCGAGCCATAGCCAGCCCTACCTTTACTTCAGGAAAACTAAGGAAAATGTATTCACTGATCAATAAGTGTTGCACTGATTTTCTCCAGGACTTGGATGAAAAAGTGAAAAATCAAAATGAAATTGAATTAAAACAATTGATGGGAAACTACACAATGGATGTGATCGCCAGATGTGCCTTCGCTTCCAATACAAACACATATAAGAATCCGAACAATGAGTTTACCACAAATGCCAATAAAGTCTTCACAACTCCTATTTGGAGAATAATAATCGCTTTCTTAATACCAATTCCTAAAATACGACAATTAATAACTGGAGGAACCGATGCCCTCATGTTTTTCCCAAATTTTGCCTCAAAAGTGATGAAACATCGAAGAGATAACAAAGAAAAACATAACGACTTTCTTCAGCTTCTTATGGATGTCGAGAGAAGTGATGAACAAACCAGAGAAGAATCGGACGCCAATGAAGCACATCATGTGAATGAAGGCGAAGAAGAATTGAAAGCAGATAAAGAGGCTCTCAGTAATGTCATCGAAAAGAGATTAACCGAAAACGAGATATTAGCGCAATGTTTCCTATTCTTCATCGCTGGCTTTGAAACGACGGCCACCACTCTATCCTATTGTGCCTATGAATTGTCATTACATCCAGAAATACAAAAAAGACTTTTTGAGGAAACCCGGGAAGCCTTCGAAGAAAATGGAGAAATCAAATATGAAGTGCTATCAAAGTTACCGTTTCTCGACGCATGTATTTCAGAAACGCTTCGCAATTATCCCCCAGTTTTGCGTCTCGAGAGACAAGCCATGGAAGACGTAAAGTTGGGTGATTCCGGTCTCAAAATTGAAAAGGGAGT
>JAQIXD010000187.1:0-35464 GCA_034699985.1 Minunthozetes semirufus
CTCTCTCTCTCTCTCTCTCCCTCTCTCTCTCTCTCTCTCTCCACAGAAATAAACAGAGATTTAGTGATCGAATGCAACAAATATTTATATTTATTTTTTTGCATAAATTCAATGCATTTTATGTTTGATATTATAAATCAATAAACAATTAATTACACAATTTTTAAAACCTATTAATCGGCTGCAAATTATTTGATCTCTTATTATACATAACTTAACAATACTTGAAAATCAAATAATTATACAATATTTCGAGTAATAACCAAAAGTTATCACAACAATGAAAGTCTACTCAAATGGAATGGTAGGTAACGGTCCAAATGCAGCCAAAACTCTCCGACAGTTTATTATTATTGGATATGAGATATGAGAAAATTTTTAGGTTTTCATTAAAATAATGGCACTTTTCAACGCTTTATATCATTTTTTTGGGATTTGACAGCAAATTATTAATTAGGAATACATAAGATGTGAGCATTTATTCTAATATTACTTATTTAAAGCCAATTATATGACAAAACATTCAGGAATTGTTATCCCAAAACATATTACAGAAAATAATTATTCGACAATTTCTTGAAGAGTTGACAATAAATGACTTTCCGTTTGTATTTAAATCAAAATATTCGATAAATAAGAAAAAGATATTTAAAAAATATCAGAAAATATAAATCGAATACAAAATAATTATAGAAATCATACAAAATTTGAATATTTATTATGAGTTCGAACCGAATCAGTTGTTTTTAAATTTGAATTCATTAGAAAATCAATTCTATGATCAAAGAATAAACAGACAAAAGAGTAAACTATTGACAAAATCAATGAGAAATTAATTGGTTTTCATCGAATCGTCAAATGTTTGATCTTTTGCTGAATAAAAACGAAGAGAATATAAATCAATACTTTTAACAGAAAATGTGACAAATGTTTTGAAAGCAAATAATAATAAGTTTTAAAATTCGAAACAATTGTCCAAATAATACATTTATTGCATAAAATTGAATATATTTGAAGAATTAGTTCAAATATATTCAATAATATTCTTTCAACTCTTTTGTGGACTTAATTCAAGTGTTGTCTGATTGGAGTCGAACTCAAAATAAATGAATTTTTGGTTATATTTTACAAATAAAGTGAAAGAGAAGTTCAAAATCATCAGAGAATCGAATAATAAGGAAAAGAAGTTAATTGAATGATAGGAACCCATAAATAATATATTTTGCTGTCAAACGTATCGATGAAATAAATGATTAAAATTAAAATTAAACAAAAATTAAAACGAAAATAGCATAAGTCCGTAGCCAAGCAGGGGGTTCGTCACCTTTTGGGCAATCCTTTGTTTCGATAATCAAATCGATGATCAACTGATTAAATGTCAAATTAGCTCAGTTTTTGATTATATTAGTTTCAAACTCTTAATTCTGGTTATTATTAGTCTTTAATTTGTTGGTTTGTTTGCATTCAATTAAATGAAGACATTTTGAACTCCAATCATAAGTTCTGCTTTTTTTATGATAAGTTTGATATAAAATTATAATAAATATATAATTTATAAATTAATTTAAAGTCTATATAAAAGAATTGTTGAAAAATAGCAAAATAAATATCAATTTATGAAAAAATACGATAAAATTTTGATAATAATTCAGTTTTTTGCTTTCGATATACGCTTTTTGTATAATCGATAGATTGGCTAAAATTTATTCCGAGTTTTGGCAACACTTTTAAAATAGAAAATATTTTTGAAGAAAATATTCGTTTGAAAAATGTTTTGAATTAGTCGTTGACTAGTCTTAGATTTCTATACCTATTATTCAACCATTTATATAATGGGCAGATGTCGGTCCCCACTCTCTTATCAAATGATAAGTTATCGCCTAAACAGAGCTTAAAAAGAGTTAAACTGATTGAAGGTTTGAAAACCAGATAAGAGGAGACACTGAGTTATAAACCAATAATCAAATAAACAGTTTTCTGTTGTTCTCTATTATTATCCTTTTCTTTCAAATTAAAGATTCTTATCTTAAAGTAGAATATGTGAGAACAGGGAGAACTGGTCCGAACAAAATACACAAAAAGAGGTCACTTTTGATTTTTAATCAAAGATTACATCACTTTCTAAAAGTCAAAAACAAAACTCAAGAAAAGTCATCTCTGTTTAGGTTTTGAGTAATTTAATTATCTATGAATTGAAGACAAATGAAGACCTTTTCTCACAATTTTGATAATCAGTCACTTCGTTATCAAAAGCTTTTGTGAAGTAATTTGAAGATTAATTAGAAGACGTATTTAAATGAGTCAAACGTTTTAAAGTAATTTTGTAATACTTTTCTCTACTCTTATAACTGAAAATCTATCGAAAGACTAAATTATCTGCAATTATGTCGAAAAGATATTTGAAAAACTCTCAATGCTTTAGACTCATAGAAGAAATTAATGGCTGGTCTTTAGGCCAAAATAATCTTTTAAAGTCTACGAGAAAACCTACTGTCATAAGCCTTTCCGTTGAGTGTACTCAAAGTCATTCTAATAATTATCTTTAGATAAGAAATTGGCGCCGATTTCACAACAATTCATAGAATCACTTCATTTGTCGGCAAAAAGTTATTAAAAATTTATTTTTCAAGTTTTAGACAGAATTTAGAAAATTTTAAATAAATATTCGATAAAAAGTGTAACACAAGTGATCACAAGTGGTCAACATTTCCTTCAATTCATATTCAAAGAGAATTTGAAATTTAAATAAAATAAATGATTATTTCAAATATATTTCAAATATGTCTCAAATATCTCTCAATTATCGGAATTTTGAATAAAAAGTCATAAATTTTCGTTAAATGAATGAAAAGATCAAAATTTGTGTAAAAGGTTTCGCATTATATAAACGGATAAATGAGGGGTGTTTTTAAAGGATCCGACACATTCTGAAGATTTAAAAACACAAAAGAATTTGTTTAAGTCATAACTTATAAGACTAGGAGAGCGTCAATCCATTCAATACAATTCAATACAATTTTCAATTCAAGACATTTGTTTGACTATTGAATTGTTCTGTATTTCAATTGAGACAATCAATGGCTTTGGGTTTAAATCGAATTTAGTTTTGGAAGAACAAGAGTTCGGTAAGAATTTGATGGATAAACACAATTGGATTGAATGGAAGTTTTACACTCAATTGTAATATTAGTTTTTCGATTTGTTGTCAAAAGTGTTAAAATAATCTCTATTTTTGATGAAATTTTGGTTTAAACGAAAAGAAGAATAAATTTAATAAAAGTTTTTGTTTTGTTTGTGAACTAAATATTGAAAATTGAATTTGACTTTACTTATGATTAGCGCTAAGACATTGGATTCGATTTGAGTTGAAGTTTATGAGATAATCGATTCTTTTCTTTGTGATAATTTCGGTCGTATTCGAGAACAAGACTTTTAATGTGAGCTAATTTGTCGTGAAGATAGAACATACGTTTACGACACTTCTGGAACTTTGGACTGTTCTTTGTGTCTTCATATTCCTTAACGATTTGATCCATTAATTTCTATTAAAACAGAAGTAGGTTTAAGTTAAGACACAATTTAAGTAAAAACAATCAATTAATTAATTACATTCCAATCTTCAGATCCTTCGACTTTGGTGTTGAGCCTAATCTCTAATTCGGAGAATTTTGTGGCCACGTTTTCTATATATCGATGAAGACGTCTGTATTCTTCATATTCAATATAGAAGTCCCTCTTGTATTGAGCCCTTTGTTCAAAATTAACGATTTTTGTATATTTCCTATAAATTAAAGAACAGTTTATTATTAAATGATATTTAAGTCTAAAAGAGATATTATTTACGATAAATAGTCCGGTGTTTCGTCATTTGTACACAAAGTATAGGAATTAGAAGAACTCAGAATACTTCCGTCGTGACTACCAGTTCCGCTGTCAGGACTTGAATTCGGAGAAGAATTGATTGAATCGGATCCGTTGCCATTAGACATATGAAAACCATTTGTTTTAAACCTATTGAATGCATTTCTGGACTGACTTTTAGTAAATGAGTTATCGTTCGGCAAATAATTGACGACACGATTGGTCTGATTGTGGAACTGTTGTTGTGATAAATACATTGGATTAGAATCGGGTGACACTTGACTTGTATTCAAAAGAGAAGAGTCATTTTTAAGATCTCCGTTTGAAGTAACGGTTCCACTCATCAAATTGGAGTCTCTCTCAGGACTGGAGGGTTTATTAGCCCAACCATTGAGTAAATGGTTGTATCCATTAGTTTTGAGTTTAGTGTTAGTGTTCGGAGACTTTCCACTGTTTGAACTGTTTTCCAAAGGCTTTTGCTTTTTGGCCACCGATGGCACTGACGAACAATTTTCAGCACTTCTTTTACAAATGGCAGGACTTTTTGGAGGAACCGGTGAATTACAGTCCAGACTCATGGGTGAGCCAAAGGTAGGCATTGAACCACAATCTGAAAGCGGAGATATCTCGTTCTGACTCATTGTCTGTGCGGTCAGACTCTGTTGCACTCCAATCAATGGATTGCGAGCTTCCACTAACTCTTTCTCTTCACTCGTATAGTCGTCCCAATCGGTGTGCACTTCAGTCCAACCAGTTTTGGACAACTCATAGACATTGTCTTTAAGATTACAAACATTGTTAAGAAGTTGTGTCAACTCTTTCTTATCGATATCTTTGTAGCCTTCAATGGAAAGCCTATGAATGAGTTCAGACTTTTTGAAGGAACGAAGAGCTAAGAGATGGACGACTACTTCACGCAATGGTTTCTTGAGTTCGTTGTGATTAGTGTCGAGGTTTGCGTTAAAACCCAAATAATTGTTCGAAGAATTGGTTTTAGTATTAATAGAGTTATTGATTGAGTTATTGCTACCACTATTACCACTACTAGTCTTAATAGGAATGCCATTAATGGTATTGCCGTTCAGTTTGAGCGTTGGAGGCGAGTAAGGCTTATTATGGCCGATATGACCAGTCTGTGCTGCGGGTTGTGATACTTGTGCTGATTGTGAATGAGGTGTCACTCTGTTTGACGCCAAATGTCGCCTGACTTTGACCTTTCGGCCGACGTTGGGATCACTAGCTTTAATAACTTTGGTGCTGTTCTTCTTGTTCTCGCGTTCGACGACAGCCATTTTGACTTTTGTCTTCTGATAGCTGTCATCGTTGGCATGAATTTGCAATTTGTAGTCAATATTACCCAACGATTCAATTGACTTATGTTTTGTCTGTCGAATGCATTCAAAGCTGCCCTGAGGTTCGACTGCATCCACATTAGAGAGGGTGAAACTGAACCGTTGCCTCTCGTCCTCAACATTATTGGATTTCAACGGAATACTGATTACCTAATTGTATGACAATTAGTAAAATCGCTTTCAGTTTTCAAATATTTTATTTTTATTCAAATGAGAGCCAAATGAGAGCCATCGCCGGTCTTTCATGTCTTTCTGGGTCTGGTTAGTGACCCATTTTCAACAACACTTAAAAAGTGGAACATATAATCACAACTCTGTCTGTTTGAGGAACCGCTCACTAAAGCACTAAAGGAATGGCAATACTATTGGCCCATAAGCTCATTATCGGTATAAAAACTTTTACTGAGACAGGTATGAGCACAGGTATGAACACAGGTATCAAAATTTATTTCGTTTATAAGTAAATTCAACTCATTTCTGACCCTATCATCAAAATTAAAGTATAAATCCATTGTTATTGAGTTCATATCCGTTAACTCAATACAAATGTATTTTAATTTATTGATAAAATTGGGGTACAGTTCAGTGCTGGGTGACAGAGCTGTGCCTGTGCTTGTGATGGCTCAAAACACCATATCCTTGTTAAATGAGCTTATTTTTCACAAATGGTTACTCGTCTTTCTATTGAGGTATAAGTGAATGGCTCTCCACTCAAAAGTTAGTTTATTGGATGAGTGGTAACAGAAACAGATTCTCTTAAAACACATTTGAAAAGAAATGCAATATTCCTATCATTTACTCATTTAATTGAAAATTAGTAAAACAGAGAGTTTTTCCTAATTATGTGACTGAAGCTGAAGGCAGTTGTGGATGAGTATAGGCCGGTTGGGGTGTCTATAAAGTGGTATTATTGGCTTAAATTGCTTTCTTGTGTATGTCAAGGAAGTTCAATAAACCCAATATTAGGTCGCTATTAATGCTCAACACATACAATATGTGTGTCTTTATGTATGTCTCACTTATTAAGAATGTTTGAATGTTTGTTAAATTAATTGAAACACAAATTAAGTCTTTTTATTACAAATTTGTATAAAACTTATCATATATTCGGCTCTACTTTATATGCAGACAATTGAAAAGATAAGACTTACCCCTTGAGAATCATTTGAACGAAATTCAATCGATGGCTTAGACGTCGAACAAAGACTACCCCCCTTTGGATCAAAAGACAAACAAACGTTAATTTTTGTCAAAAATTCGATAATTTTTAATAATTAATAAAAATGTGTTTTTCACTAAAATATCGATTTTATGAAATATATCAATGAAATACTGAAATTTCTGTTAAGACTAAACGATCATATGGTTATAATGGACAATATGAACAATATAAACAACATGAACATGCTCATTTATAGGCTCATTTTGCTCACTTTCAACTGTTTGACTCTTTTACCAAATTTTGGAGAAAATTATTGAGACGTTAATCAGTGAAACAAAAATTATGTTAATTTTGAAACGAAAAGGATATAAAAAATAGCAAAACATTTGTTTATTATTCGAAAAAAGGATAAAAATTCTCGTTTTTAAAGATAAACTGGTTATTGGTTTGAGAACATAAGGGAAGCCATAATTTGCGATACTATAGTAAAATGTATTTATGAAAGACTGGTTCCATTGTATTAATTAATAAAAGAAAGTCATTTAAAAACTAAATTAATGTCAAAGAAAATATTGGATCGAAAAAAATGATCAGAAATAAAGTGAAACCCTTTTGAAAGTGATTTAAAGGTTTTGAACTTTTCATAAAACGCACACAAAATACACAAAAATCACATAATTTTGATGCCTTTTTGCCAACACTTTTGCGATAAACAGTTGTGATAATCACCACTACTTTAATGGCGATACCATTCAAATCAATTCTAACTATTCTTTTGATCAAATAGTCTCTCAATTGCTTATTAATTGTCACAAAACAAGACAATACACTAAACAGATGACTAAATGTTAGGAATTGCCTTAAGATCACACATTGATGTGAATTGATGTCAAAGTTGAACACATTTTCTCTGATATTTAATTATAATGTTATCAAAGAGTAAATCATTTGCTAAATGAGTGGAAAACTTAAGAATCGATATAAGAGTGAATCAAAATCAATGAGAAACTCAAAGCAATAAACAAATGGCAAAAGTGGTAAACAAGATATAAATCAAATGAAAAGCAACACAAAAGACGTATTTTAGTTAATCGGTTCAAGAGGTGATTGACTAAGAGTTTACATACCTTATGGTTCAGATAATCTTCGATGGCTTTGAGGGCAGAATCGGTTAACTTAACGAATATCAAAGACTTATCGATTGAGTGATTCAGATGTGATGTAAGAGCATATTGTTGTCGCTCACAGAGAGTGGCCATCACTCTGTCTTAAAGTCTTTTCAATGATAACACTATTGATATGCAAACGATATACCGATTGAGTCACTGGGAGTAGTGATTTGGTGGACACACTCTTCGGTATTGATTCCGATTTGATGTTATTATCGAAAAATGTCGCTCCGATTGTGTTGTCGTTTGAGTCGTATTCTGAGCGAAGGTTAGAGACATTCACTCATTGACTGTAATGTTGGCGACACTGCAAACAACTCAAACACTCAACACTCGCACCACTACTGCCAGCAATCGGTGTACACATTACCTGTGCTGTGCTGTGCTGTGCATACACTCCATAGACTCATACATAACACACATAACACTAAACTAGTATTTAACCCCAAATCCACTCAAATCTACTGAAAGTTTTTGTTCTCATTTTCTAATTTATTTTCTCAAATACTCAAAACCAATAGTTATTTTCACTGAATTCACTCAGACCTGTCCTGTCCCGTCCCGTCCACAATTCATAACTACAAACTAGGATCTAGTGATGCGCACAATTCTTACGTTTACCCAATTATCTTTTAATTGAATATTTCACAAATTGACCACTATTACTATCACTATCACTATTATAGTGGTCAAACTTATCTCTAACAATAGTATTACAAGAAATTGTGTAATAAATTATCTTAAATGAGATGACATGAGATGACAGACAATCACATAATCATTATTTAATCCTAAGTTAAACTCTTTTAGAAAGACGTAAAACAGATGTTTTATTTTATTTTATTTTTTTATTGTTATCTATTTATTCGATTAAATTCTATAACTATTTCTCATTTCATTTCATATTATAAGTGATTTAATAAATTGACCGCAAATATGACTAAACTTAGTTTAATTGTCATAATTCTGAGTTTAAAATTGAACATGTTAAATTAATTGTGGCTGTAATTGTTAATTAGAGAACGTATAAGTGTATCTATCTATTTCCTAGATTAGTTGAAAGACCAATATCGACAAAATCCCTGATTGAGTGAAAAACCCTGTTATGGTTAAAAATAAAGTTTGTAAGGGTTTCGTCACTAAAATGTTTTCGATTAGTTTTCTTCGGAATTTTTAAACAAAAATATTGTTTTGACGCAAAACGCAAAACACAAGACGTTATTTCTATGGCTTATGAGTTGAGGTCTGGACTCAAATACATTGTATTCAATAGTATTGAGAGTTATTGAGGCCACCAATGAGTGGACCACTCGTTGAATGCGTCTCACCTCTAATGACGTCTGAGCTGTTAATTAAGCGAAAGTTAAATCCAATTATTTTTTATTTGATTCAATACAATCTCTTTTTATTGTTTTTTTTACAACTTTTCAAACGAATAAAACGCTTTTAATATAATAAATATATATAAATATTATTTATTTTTCACTCTTTTCCGTAGATTTTTCATCGAAACTGATTTTATTTTTAATATTCTTTAAAATTCTTTGAAAAGGAGACCAAAATGACCTCAAATCTTAAATCGTTATTTTTATTGGATTCTCAACTTTTTTTAAAAACTTTCAAAGAATTGAATCTTTTTTTATTAATTCATTGAATTTTCAATTAAAAAAAAATCTTCAAATTGAGAGTCATTTACAATATTTGAGTAAAACTTATACAAAGAATATAATGAAATGATTTTATATTTCATTACATAAGACAGGAATACCAATAATTATGTAATCGATTATTAAGAATATAATTATTGTCAATATTTGAATATTTTTCAAGTTTGAGGAAATCTCTCTTTTAGTTCATTACAAATGAATTGAAAGCGAATTAAAGTCAAAAAAAAATTGAATCAAATTTAATCAAAAGTTAAATACAATTGAATACAATTCATGATTATTATTAATATTTGATAATTACTATAAAATCTAAAAATAAACGCAATTTTCGTATCAATAAAACTAAACTAAAGACGAGTCAACGTTTCGGACAAAAAGGAAATATAAGTCGAATCCAATTCAGAACTTAAACAACTCGAAGACAAATCATAGTAAATGTAAAATCGATTCAGACTTTTGTGAGATTTTTGGCACAAAATGCAGAAAAGATTGAAAATAATCAGACAATAGACAGACAATGGGTTTAACACTATTCAGAGAAAAATAAAAAATACGATAAAACAGTAATTATTGTAATAATAGTTATACTTATGTAATGTAATACTCATTAATATAATGTGAGAAATGGTTTATATGTTAACCTTTAGTAACAAAAACGCGAAGAGATTCAGTCTTTTTTGACGGCTATTAAAAAGAAATCAAAAATTTAGTCACAATTGAAACCAAATTATAGTGAATACCGTCATAAGCTTTGGAGGACAAGTTCTTAGCTGTTCCTACAGCCGAAGACAATGCACTGTCAATGTTTTGGTGGTTCTTCAAAAAGATGGGACGAATGAGTCGCGAATAGATATAATTTGAACCATTGTTTTGGATCGGAAGGAAACACCAGACGAGGAACACAACCTTTAATTTATTGTAAAATCAAAGTTTAGTTTCAATTCTTCGCAACTTTTTTATCTGTTTTTGTATGAAATCAAATGATACGGATCATTGACTCACGCCTTCAATCAACTCATCCATCAAATGAATAAAAATTGATTTTAAGCAATAAAAGAGTTGACGACAAACACTCTTCTTAAACAAAAAACACTAAAATCTACCGTAAATTCACAGATCCCTGATTTTATGCTGTTCTCACTTCAAGGCTAAACTCAATATAAGTAGTAATTCCGAGGGATTGACTAAAAGTATATTTCCTATAAATTGGCTAAAATTCATCAAAAATTCAAATTAATTGAACAAAAATAAAAATTTTCTTAGAGAGGGATGTAATGGAAAGTCATACACAGTTTGAAAAATTAAATAACTTTATTCTGCCCCTTAATATTATTATTATATCCGAAACCCCTCCCAAAGACTATTTGAGGCAAAAGTGGTGACAGATTTTAAATGAATATATTTTTCATGTTTTTGAGAGAAATGATTGAATTTTTGGAAAATAACGACAAAACGATAGTTTCGTTAAACAAAGGAATTGATGCGGAAATCCATTTCCGATAACAAAATATTCTCTTATTTTAATAATTGAAAAACAAATTAAGAGATAATGAATGACAGATACCTTAACCAACCAATAGAGAGGAAACCAACTGAAGATTATGTCTGAGAAGAATTCAAAGACACTGAAGAGGGCGAACACAACCCAATACGTGAGCCATTTGGTGTCGTCGTCTTTGTGCACACTTTCCAGAGCTTTAATTCTGTGTCCAAAAAAATATATCAATTGATATATCGATTAATTCCAATAATAATTAATAATAAAATGAAATCAAAATAATTTTCAATTAAATTAAGACATACGAAGCATAGGCCGGGTATAGAAAGCCAACGATATTGCAGACCAGTTCCGCAAAGTACCCGAATATCATATAAATGGCGACTAAACCCATCAATCCTAACAAGAAAATTGAATATAAATAAGGCGGCGGACAAGTGATAGGGGATAGGAATACAAACCCTGAGCGATGTAAACGCGTTTAACTCCAGTGGTTTTCTCGATTTTGTCGGCGACATCCGAAATACGACCCGAACTGTGCAGCCATTTGTCTAAATTTTCAACGAATTGTTTATAAAATTGAGACATTCTTTTCACTTTTATTTGCAATTAAATCCGAATCTCTTTAAATATAATGAAATCAATTCAATATTTTTAGCAAATCTATTAAATATAGATAAATGTCTAGACTTTGAGACTATAATAACAAACGCTTTAATTGTCTGCAAAACTAATGAATAACTCAATGACTATTCAAATGATTGAATGACTCAATTCAATGACTGTTAACCCCTCTACTCAGTTGAGCTAATATTGAGTTTTGGTGTAAACAACGCTATAATAAATGATTTAAAGTTTAATTAAATTAATTGTTTTTTGAAATTAAATGTCATTTCAGTCAAAATTTAGAGAATTCATCAAAAAAGAGTATACAATGGCTTTGACTAATGGAGAAGAAGAACAAAAAATTGATTCAAATGAAGACATCGATTATTTGGACAGATATTCAAAATTAAATAAAAAATGTGATTCAATTAAAGGGGAAAACGAAAGACTTATTAATAATATTTATAATACAAAAAAGTTAACAAAAAAATTGGAAAAACACAAAAAGTATTGAAATATATATTAATTATGTTTTGTTTAATCGATTTTCTCTTAAAAATAGGATTTTAATCAAACGATTATCAAAATATAGAGTCGATTACAAGAACTATGATATACCACTTTTTCTTGAGGTTGAAGTCATTTCTTCATTGAATTACTCAATAAATTAATTGTTATTTATATAAATAGAGCGAACAGTCCTCACAACAGTCAACACAAAAAACAGGGAATGACATGAAATTGAAGAATATAGTGATTAAACCAAATAGTAATCAAACAAATGTATCGAAGAGTAAAAAATCCAAATCAAATAGCAGTCGAAATGAGGGCACTTCCAACGGAAAATCGTGTGTCGCTCCCAAAAAACCAATTAATCCATATCTGCTGTTCTGTCAGGAAAACAGGACTACAGTCCAAGAGAAATATCAATTGAAACATAAGACAGAAATGACACACCAGGAGCTGACCAAAGCTCTGGCACAGCAGTGGCATGAATTGTCTCTGACTGATAAACAGGTCTAACATTTGATAAATGGTTTTATTTGATCGAAGATTATATTGTTTATGATTTTTAGGTCTATTATAATCTGTTTAACGACCAAAAGGTTCGCTACGAAAACCAAATGAAGATTTTTACCGCAAATAAAGAGTCCACAAATGACTCCTGTGACTGAACCCTATCCTTAGGCTTTGAAGTTATTCTTCCGTTCCCTCAACTCTGCCATCGTTGCGATCGAGTCATTCGCTTTATTCATTCGATTTTGAAGATGAGGAACATCTACTCTCATGAATGGATTGGTTTTCTTTTCTTCAGCTATTGTCGAAGGAATTGTTGATTCGTTATTAGATCTCAATTCCTGTCAATAATTTTCGAAATTATTTTTATATAAAATTTAAATAAAATGTTTAAACTATAAAACCTGAGCCCATAATAGCTTTTTATTGATGTCTTCGTTGTTGGGCTCAACATTTGCCGCGAATTTCAAGTTATTGAGAGTATATTCGTGACCGCAATACACCTTCTTTTAGGTGATTTCAAAATTATATTTCGATTTAAAGTCAAAACAAATATAGAATTACTGTGTTTTCGGGCAAATTTCGAAGGACTTCAATAAGCGCTCTATACATCTGTTGTGGCGTTCCTTCAAAGAATTTGCCACATCCGGCAACAAATAGTGTGTCTCCTGTTTTCAAGAATTTCAAACTTTTGAACACTTTTTTATACTTTCATTAAAATGATTGAAATACCGGTAAAAACCAATGGATCGACGTTTGGTTGATTGGAAGTCACAAAATAGCAAATGTGTCCCTTTGTATGACACGGAGTGAACAGACATTCAATATTCAACTGTCCGATGGATAGTCTGTCGCCGTGCGTTACTTTCTTATTCAAAGCTCCAACCCTTTCATCGCCTCCAACTACAGTCAAAGAGGGTAAGAGTTTAAAGATTTGTTCGTTACCTCCCGCGTGATCCCAGTGGTGGTGAGTCGTCAGAACTGTTGTCAAATTTAGATTCTCTTCTTTGATCGCATTTATCACTTTTTGTGGTTCGACCGGATCCACAACTGCTGTCTCTTTTGTTTTTTCATCGATCAAGAGATACATATAATTGTCGTCGAGAGCGGGAAGTATTCGGACTCTCATTTCGTTGGAATGGGTCACAGTTTTTATGTGAGTGTGAAATCTTTTTCGTCTTAAAAGCGGTAAAACTAAAGAAAAGCCTAAAATTCGATTTCGATTTAGAAAATTAAAATCTCTTCAAACAATTGATAAAAATGAGAGAAAGAGAGAGGTTGTGCCCAATTGGAGAGAAATCTGCTATAATTTGAGCCTTTAGTTAACTAATGATAGAATGGTTTCTGTAATCATTAAAATTGATTTAATACAAAGTTTTAAAAACAATTCAATCAATTAATTCAATTCAATTGTAATTAAAGTCAATTCGAAACAATTGATGTCTTTATTTAAGTTCAATAAAAATATTCAAAACAAATGAAAGGTTTTTGGTCTCAGAAGAAGAAGTGATGTTTATTCTGCTTCGTCCACATTCTCTGTTTGGAGTCCCTTAAAGGTGGCGACCACTACGTGTGTTACCAAAGTATACAATTTATTAGGACTGTCTTCGTCTTCATTACGTCTTCGGGCGAGTCTGACACGTACTCTATAGGGAACGTTTCGGATGCCTTTACTCCACAAGAATTTATTGAGTCGGGTATCGATTCTCACGTCTTGAGTTCCCATTTGTTTTTCGGCAAACTTTTTGATCTCTTTGATAGCACGGGGAGCCTTCTTCTTGAAACCAACCCCATGAAGACGTTTGTGAAGATGAACCGTATATTCACGAGTTATCACTTCATTGAGAGCCGATTTCGACTTCTTCTCTGTTTTCGGTTTTTTTGCCATCGATTTAGGTTTCGACTAATTTTACAAATTTTAAGATAAGGTTTGGATTTTGAGTTAAAAACAGGTCTCGTATTTCAAAGTAATTACAATTAAATCAAATCAATTGATTGAAACTTTATTTAAATTCAATTAAATGAAGAAAACAAACCTTTTTCGACAATAAATTGCATTTAAAACGCGATCCAAACGGAAAAGGAAGTAATCAAAGAGTCATCCATTGATTCACATATTGCCAACAGATGGCCCTATTATACCATTTCATATCATACTGTTATTGAAAGAACTTGATAAGTGATTAGTTTAACAAATTACCACTAATTAAAAGATATATTCACTCATATTATATATGAGTTGAATAAAGATTTGTCACTTTATTTGGTGTTTAAATGATTGGAATCACAAAAAGTCGACTAAAGTCTGATCAATATATTTATGAAACTTTAGATCAAATGAATAATAAAATGAGTTTTAATTGAAATTAAAGTATATTTTATTCAATAAATCAAAGAATCGGTGATTAAATCATAAGATGAGTGGAAGTGATTCCTCACTCAAATCAAAAGTTTTTCGATCTCTCGCTGAAGAGTTTCGATTTGAGGTTTGAGTTGTGAGCCCTCATTGGATGTGATGGAACAGGCAATCACTTGACGGGCAACACCACAGGCTCGACCCAACGCGTGCTTTGACATCACAAAAACATAGGGAACGTTCTTATCTTCGCAAAGAAGTGGTAAATGCAGAAGAATTTCAATGGGTTCTGCGTCGGCCGCCATTATTATTAGTTCCGCTAAATTTCTGTTTAGGGTTTTGGTCGCTGTTATCGTAAAAACACAATTAAACCAAACAAATGATAACAAATCAATTGATACCTTCATTGGCGCCTTTCTTCAGTTGTTTATAATTGTTTGCCTGCTGTAAGATATTGAATATCTTTGTGGTCAATGCGTTGTCCGCCAATGGATACGCCTTTGGGTTCACTTCAGTTGTTTCGCTCTTAAAAGACATTTAATAAAAATGATTAAACAAAACAAATATTAATTAAAATAAGACATTAAATACCATTTTGAGTCCTCTCCGCAGAACAGCTTCACTGAGGAATTGATTTAATAATTGTTTGAATTGTGAGACAATTATCTCATGTGTTTCCAAACGATTCAAACGTGCTTTTAATGGTTATATCGTTCTCACTTCGAGGCATTACTATCTAGAGGTTAGCCCTTCAATATGTATAACAAATTCAGTATATTTATCCATAAATAACATAAAAAATATGACATTTATTTGATGTAAATAAAAGTGGTTTTAATTTATTTATAAATTAATTTAATTAATGTTTAAATAATGAATATTTTGTGGAAGCGATTGATTCTCTTAAAACATACGAAGAGATCTCAATTTATGTTTTTAATGCATAATATTTCTAATAGGAATCACTCGATCGCCAATCAGTTTAATCAAAGACCTTTCGCCGACAGAAATAAAATTTACAAAATACTACTTAATATTAATGGCTGTCCAATCAAAACATCATTTTCTATGACGTTAACCACACAATCATTAGATGAATCAACTTATGAGCGAATCGCTGATCAAACTTTAGAGCATTTATCTGAAGAATTGGAAGCAATAATAGAAACAAATACCGAACTCAAAGATTCTGATGTTTATCTCGAAGTAAGAAATCATTGTTTCATTAATTTTGGTATAATTTTGTTGCAATTGTTTGATACCAACCCTAAGAGTGTAATCTTAGATAATCTCTAATTATACAAATTAATTGCACTAAATAAGGAACGAGCAATAAGGAGGTACTCTTATAAAATATCTATAAATTCTATAGTTAATACTCAGGGAAAAATACAATCAGAGATGAGACGATCCTTACATACATTTCACTCTATTTATTGTCTTACCGTTTTCCCGCGCATAGAACGGATACGCATAAAACGACATGTCGGATAAAAGTGAGGTTGATGACAGTGTCGGTTTACCCCGGGGAAGCCGACATGTCGGATTAAACGAGGAAAATAAATGAATTTTATTTAAAATAATTTCTTCCAAAATTGAAAATATTCGCATTAAATAAGTTTAAATTTTAGTATTTTAAGTATTCATGTGAATAAGATTAAGATAAAGATATTACAGGTCTTACAAATGATGAGGACGACGAAGACATTATTTCTGATTCTGAATAAATATTTGATTTTAATTTGAATTTATGTGTTTTTTACAATTTCTCGTTTTAAACCGACAGTCGGTAGATATCATAAAGCCTTTTTTTAAGGAAATGACCAACCTCATCTATTCCGACATGTCGTTCAATGCGCGGGAAAACGGTAAAAGAGAAATTTGGATCCAATTAACTGATAGGACTTAATGTGAAGTTCTTTTACTTACAATTTATATATCTTTTGAATTGTTTGGAAAAGTTTTATCAAAAACTGATTTAAAGGTTTTGTTTAATTGACAGAATGGAGTGATTACTTGTAATTTAGGATTTCATGGTATTTATGTTATCAATAAACAGACGCCAAACAAACAAATTTGGTTCTCATCTCCTCTCAGGTCTGGCCATTAGTTTCTTAATTATAGTTTTAAGTGATTTATAACATAATTTGTTTCAGTGGACCAAAACGTTATGATTTTATTAATAATCAATGGATTTACAAAAGGGACGGCTCTTCCCTTTTTCATACTTTGAGTTCAGAATTATCAGAGATTTTAAACCGAGAAATAAAAATCAAAGAATTAAATCTATGATTTGTTTCAATTGATATCTAATTAGTTTTGAATTATATCTCAAAAAACAAAATAAATAATATTTTAAATAAAAATCATTTTATTATAACTTATTATTAATAATCTTTTATTCTAATTATTAATGAATAATTCAATCCTTATTCAGAATATCGCTCCTTTTATTCTCTATAGATTCGAGTATTATTTATACCAAACATATTATTTCTTCAATTATTTTTTGTCCAAAAATTCTAAAGTTTTCGGAATAATGATTTGGGCTCTAATATACTTAAATAGCCTTAAATAACTGGTAGATTGAATTTTCTACGATTGACTTTACACCAGGGTTTCCCAAAGTTTGTGATTCTAGAGGGGGGGGGGAGAAATTAGAAATGTCTTATCAAAATGGCGGCCTCAAATAGCCGGAAATGGCGGCCATTTTGTACTAAATTAACCGTTTTACACTGTGTAAAGGCTAAATTCAGTTTAAATTGGCATTAATTTAGCTTAAATACAATAAAATTATCAAAATCTATTATAATAACAGACAAAATGGCTGATTTTCGGCCATTTTTCCAAAATTTCGGGGGAGAAAGGAGCAAATTTGATTCTTGGGAGCCGATCATTCGAATTTTTCTTTTCAATTCTGATTCGAAATTTCGGGAAGGGGGGGAGGGTGGTAAAAACCCGAACATTTCTAAAAATTGGTAAAATTCGGTACCTTGGGAATGCCTGCTTTACATTGCCTTTTCATAAGTGATGAGACAAAGAATGTTTGAATTATTTATTTCATTAAATATGTTATTAAAAGTGTTATAAAATCAATTTTTAATCAAACATTTCAAACAATAATACATTTTTGTATAAAACATGAAATAAATAAATGAATAAATAAATAAATAAATAAATAATGGCTTAACTTTCGGTAAAATTATTCTCTTCTTTGGACCTCTTATTAATGATTGATTGTTTTCAGTCTATCCTCTGTTTATCAGAATTTTTATAACATTTATCTTTTTTTTAATGAAATTCATTTAAATGAATACAAATTTGTATTAATAAAAACTTTTCATATGAGGTTAAGATGCGGTCAATTAATGGTACTCTAACTGAACTATTTGATGATAATTCATTTTCTTAAGGTTTTGGAACAAATCTAATATACAAAAGAAAATATGGATTATATTTTATATGAATTACTGTATTAATGGATAATATTCTACAGAAATCTGTTTTCTTTGAACATTTAAATCTTCAGAGGATTAACTGAATTTTTGTGAGATTTCCATCAGAATAATCACAAATTATACAATAATTGCATTTAAGCCCAGATGTAAGCCCAGAGCTCTCATTTGTTTAAAAGTCTTAAAGAGATATTGAATTACTCTTCTGTCAAAAAAAAAGCCATAAATTGTTTGTAAAATATGTTTGAACTGCACTTCATTTGTTCCTTTATTTTGATTAATGTTTTCATTAATGGACTCAACTTTTAATATGATGTTTAGTTCTTGGACTCTGTATTAGACCCAATATTGTTGCTTTTGTTTTGGCACCATTTGTCCCAAATCGTGCTGAAGACCTAAACTATCGGTACTGAGACCGTCGGTTATATAGATATCAGAGTTCGGGGATTTGCACTCATTGTATGCACTCATAAAACCTTTGAATTGTGGGGAAGACTCTGTACGACTATCGTTAGAATGAGTCGGTGACGGAAACTCATCTGAACTCCACGGAGTTTTCCGTAGCGATGGAACGGGTGAACCCATTAATGAAGTTCCGTCACCTAATACTCGAACCGACACATCTTTTGGATTGCTTTGACTGAATGGACAGATATTATGGTGATGTGATGAGCAGTGGTAGTGATTCTTTAGATATTGTGGAACTATTGGCGGGACTTTACATAATGGTATTGAACTCTGGTTCCAATCCGTTGCCGGAGAAATGTTTGACTCGTTTTCAAAGTAGAGCGATGGCGGCGGCAGTGGAAATATATTACAGGCAGAGGACTCCGCCCTGTAATCTTCAACTGCAGCACATCCCCCGCGTAAACGACCAGCCATTGGTAACCTAAGAAGGGATCGCGGAGTAGCCGTATGACTCCTTCCTTCCAAAATACTGCAATTTGTACTCAATGAGGGCGAAGTTGGAGGTGCCATTGGGATCATTCCTGTCTCCATATCAGAGATGGATGGAGTACTTCTTGGAGAAAGTCTTTGTGCCATCGAAAGCATTTCTACAGCGTATTCGCTGACGGGTGGCGTATCTAAAATGGCGGGACTGGTGCTAATGGTTGATGTGATTGGACCCGATTTGTTGTCCTTATGTATTGTCTGAATTGTAGTACTCGAGTGACAGAACCTAATGATCACTATTAAGGCAACCGTAAGTATAACGACGACAATGAATACGAATATAATAAGCAAATGGTCTCGAGTTATGATTATATTCAAGTAATTCATTCCTTCGCTTTCATCAAATATTTCGATCTTCTGGTCTTCAAAATCACTCAGATTTGTTCCAATGTCTCGATTTTGTGATTTATTCCAAAGCTTTTTGTCCACAATATTGATAACCAAAAGACCAGACGCTGTCTGAACATTATGTGCACTCAATTGATAGTGAATCACATCCGTAATGATTTCATTTGGATAACTCAGATCTAAGTCCTTATCTGCCAAATATGCTATCTTTCCGCTCAACACATCATCGTTTGTAAATGTTATGAGTCTGTCCTCAGAGTTAGCCATTCTTTTAACTATTTTAGTAGACTTTTGGTGAGAAAGTCTTATCAAAGAACCAAACTTTGGATTTAATTTAATCGTGAATTTTGGGACTGAATTCGTTATAAGCGATAAATCACTGAAACATTAAAAATATTTTAATCTTAATTTAAAAAATAAAATCCAAAGTATAGCCATACCTCGCGTCCAAATGATCTGTGGTTATAATGGATCGATAACCAGGACTAGCGATTAAAAAAGGCTTTTTGGCTCTGACTAAAGGTCTGACCGAAACGGAAAGCGTTATGTTTTCAATTACTTTATGCATTTGTCCGCTTTGGACACGCATTACGTCCACAACAAAGTAATCGCTCGAAGTTTTATTAATTTGAATGTAAGACACTTTCAAAGAATTGATATCACTTTGTTTGAACTTTTCGTTTGTTGTTTTATCGTCGACTATAATATAGCCATTAATGGGACCCTCTTTTATCAAGAATACAATATTTTCAGGTTTGAGGTCATTGGAAAGGACTGAAAGATGTTTGGCTTCAATCTTCGCTTTTATCGATCCCTGGAGTAACTGAACGGTCGAGTGATTGAAGAGCTGTAGAGTCGATTGTCGAGTGATTAATATCAATGTATACCATTGTGTGCAGTGTTTCTTATTTTCAGAACAAATTCCATTTTCATCTTTTATTCTAAACTTAATTTGTTTTTCTCCTGAAGTCAGGCCTTTATGTCTGAAATGAACGACTTTAGAATCGATTTGGAACTGAGTGAATGAATCAACCGGTTCTTCGTTTGGCTCAACCATAAAGAAGCCGAATGTGTTTTTTGTGATGGAATCGATCATCAATTCATATATTATATTATTGGGTAACTCATCCCTATCTGAAGTCCTCAATAAAGAATTGGAAATCAAAGTCTTTGAATCGGAAATTACATTAATCTTTGGATTAGTTGTCAACAGAACCGGTAATTCGTCGTTAATGGGACTAATTTTAACATCAATCGTATGATTAGAGAGAAGAATATCGATGCCATTACTTATGTAAATACTGAGAATAAAAGAATCTTTGAATGTATTACTGCTGTCGTGTTTATAAACCAATTGATGATTATTTAAGGCACTCAAAGGAATATTTTTGACTTTTGTGGTCACATCCTGTCCCTCAAATAGGATAATTCCATGGGACGGACTCTTCTCACTTCTCAGATACAATTTATCGACAATTCTTGTATTGAATTCCTTTTTTTTCCAGTGTTTGATGAGTTCACTCATATTGAGATTCTTTTCTGTAATGATAGCGAACTGTCCCTCAGTTACTGACAAAGGACTCAATTCAATCAATTTAGTCATTTCTGGTGTCAAATCCTGACCAGAATTTCCGATTGCGATCTCAATTGTGAAGACAACTCCTTTCAAAGACTGAACAAAATGAGATTCGATGTCAAAAATGATGTGATCTTCGACTAAGATATCATTAATTGGTTTGCTTTGTTCATAAAGAACCAGATTCTCATCGATCTGTCTTTGTGTGAAAGAGAGGGTATATTTTGTGGTTCCATCGGTATTCTCCAAAAGGAAACGACCAAACTTTGGTTCTTTCATTATATGATAAGTGAATTCTCGTGTTTGGTTGCCATCATTGGTCTCAACTAAGAGGTGATCTCTGGTCACCGACTGTTGCATTCGAGGAAAGACAAATAATTTTTTATTGACTGTCATCGACATAATCACTGGTTTGGCGGTTACGACAAAGACATGGGGAGCTGAGAATAGTATTCCATCAGTGACTTGGAATCTGAAACCTCCTCCGAGTTCTCCTCTGGTTTTGAAATAAATTGTTAATAAGTTTGGTTCAATTGATAGAAGATTTTAATTGTATTAATACCTTTGAACGAAGAGAATAATTTCTGAATCAATCATTAGTTGAGTGAATCTTTCAATCGGAGTCTGTTTACTGTCGATTGTCGTCACATAACCATTACTTGGAGTTGAAATCTGATAAACAATATCTTCAGTATTAGAATCGTCATCGACTGCCGCCAAATGAGCTGGTAATCAGATAAACGTCAGTTGTTTTACAATTAGTTAATAATATATACCATTTGTAATGAGAGCACTGGTTCCTTCCCATAGCTCAAGACCTGTGTTGTTGACCACATATGGTCTCTCATCATTGATTGGTTCAATTATCACATGTATTGTCGACGGAAGACTTTCCTTATTCATAGAGTTTGCTCTGACCACTACTGTTAGCCAATCTCTGGCTGATTCTGAGCCATCGTGTGAGTAAGATATCAGTCCCTCTCTCAACAGTTTTGGTGTAAAAGATTTGGTGCGCTTTAGAACATCGTTTTCTTCCTTACATACAATGGAACCAAATTTTGGTTCTTCTATAATAAGATATTCATCGATTTGATTTGCATAGTAAGTGTTGGACACAACAAAGTCATCCGGAATCAGAATAACACTCTGTCCCTCAGTTACCGTTATATTTCCGGTATATAAAGTTATGAGTTTTGATATTATATTTATATAAAAAGTCAATTCACGAATAGTTGTGATACCATTCGTGACATCAAATTTGAAATAATCGGTGTCTGAGATATTCTGAGCGCCGGTGTATTTATAATGAATTAAATTGTCGTCGATATCTCTTTGAGTGAAAATCAGTAAATTATCTTTTTCTCCCACATCTTTGGAGGGAAAGTGCATTGGAATAGGAGTTGTGTTGTGCGCCACCAGTGATAAGACCCCCATCTTTGGTAATTGACTGATCATATAAACAATATTTTCTGCGGACAAAGTCTGGTGACTGACTAATAGGTCAGATGAGTCAATCACTACGAAGTGGTCCTCTTCTACGGATATATTTTTAAGATTTACGATATTTAATTGGAAGTATGAGGGGGGGTATATTGAAATATTGAACACTTGGTTTTCAGCAGTCACTCTATCGCTCAGGTAGTCTTCTCCGTTGAAAAACACTGCCATTCAATGAATTTAATTAATAAAAAAATTGTATATTATTTTCGTTTAATATTAATCTTACGGCGAAAAGTAAATGAGTCGTGTATTACATGTGAGTCCTCTTCAAAACTCTTACTCTCGTATTCAATACTCTCATCCATCAAATCCTAATTAAATCAAATCAATGATAAAATGTTTAAAATATTAAACAGAAATAAACAATAAGAACAAACAGACCTGAAGTGTGAAACGATTGCTTTCCTTTCCTCCGACAAGAATTTGACCAAATTTCGGTTCAGTCGTTATTTTTATTGTAATATCACTGAATAATAACCAAATTTTAAACATTATTTGATACATGTATTTACCAAATTGTATGTCAATAAATAAATAACTCAACATTTATATTAATTTTTTTCGAATCAGTTATAAATCAATTTATAGTTAATAATAGTTATTATAATAATTAAATCGAAAACTGACCTTTTCCGGTTAATCTCGAGGTTTGTGTCAAGGGTTAAATTGTATTTACTTATTAGACCACTTTCGCCATATTTTACAATTAATCCGCTATTCTTTAATACTTTTAAGTATGGTTTCGATGCTTTGATTTCGAGTACACCCGAAGCATAAAATTGTCCGTCACTTATCCATAGAATGGATCTACCAAACTCATTTCCTGAATGCTTAAACAATATTTTTTCGTTATCTATATCATCCTGAGTGAAATGCTCAACCATTTCATTGGGTCGCTCCGCATAATATAGATTTCCGTTAGGAATATATGTTTTCGAATACTTAATATCTTTTGCGGACGAATCTATGTCTGCGTCCACGTATTTTATGTCATCGGCGGTCAGCTTTTTCTGGCCATCTGTGACCACTTCAAAAACTTTATCGATCACACGAATAGGGGGATTGTCGTTCTTCATCACCACTTCAATAGTAAAAGTTCCGAAACAAATGAAATTGTTTTGAGAATCAAATACTTCAAAATCAAAGAGATCTCGATTGTGTTCGCTGTCGTCGTGAAAGTAAACGATTCTATCAACAAATTGCAAGTTTATTAATGAGTCCTAATTAGGAAAACGAAGTAACTTAGAGGTTATTTATAGAACAAGTACCTATTTTGGGTGATTTGTTCTTCAGTGATAATGTTTGGGGAGACTTGAATCACATCATTGAGCTCTGAATTCATTAGTTTTATTGTTCCGTATTTTGGTTTATTAGTAATATTGTAATGAATTGAACCGACTTTGTTAATGGTCTCCACTCTTAAGAGTTTATCACTGATTGTAGCCCTGTCGCCCTCCAGCACAACTAGTTTACTATTGATCAGAACAAAGTCATCCGTTTTGGTTCGAATAAATTTGAAACTATAAGTGAAGACAATTACACAAAATTAAACAAAATATTACTTTAATTGAATTTACTGAAAAAAAGAAGGAAGTGCTACGAACTGGAAACTTGTCACTTCAACATTAGTAAGTCCTCCTTCTGTGGCCACTTCAAAGTCGAATGAGTCGTGATTCTTGTGGTTCTCGTTTTGTTTGTCCGAAGAATTGTAAATGAGTTTCAAATCATTTATCATTTGTTGTGTAACCAAAGAACCGATTTTCAATCCTTCAGATGTGTTACCAGTTTTGAGATTTAGAGAACCAAAAGACGGTTTCGATAATATTGTGTATATAATAAGATTAGGATCAGTCGGATAGGGCTTTGTATCAAATTTCAAATCTTTACTCGAGATTATAACTGTTCCCATGTCTTGAGTGATAGTCAATTGGTTGAGAGATATCACTTCAAGTTTGGATTTTTTGAATGTGATTTGAAAACGAATAGCCGGAGCTTTTATTTCACTGTAAGACACTTGAAGTTCAAGAATATCTTCTTTTGGCTTATCTTTGAAGTGAAAATATCTGATTTTGTTTCTATTGATTTGTCTTTGAGAGAAAGAGGAGACATTAGCCCAAAATCCGTTTGCCCTTAACTTCTGAATACATCCAAACTGACTCTCTTTTATAATTTCAAATTTTATGGATTGACTCAAATCTGAATCAGAATTTGTTTTGTAACTCAAATTTGATGCCGAAATCAAACCAAAAGAATTATACGGCAAAGAAATACCCGTATTATTGATTAGAATCAAATTAATGTTCAGCACATCTATAGTGAGGGTAGTTTCAGCTGTTTCTTCATTCCTATCTGTTATTGTGAGCAATACTTTAATTTTATTCTTTGTGTCAGAAAATCTTGTTTTGTGGACAAAACGTATGACACCATTGTTTATATCATTCTGAGTGAAAGCGTCAATAGGAGTGTCCGGGTTTTTCGTGTTCTCAATAAAACTTTGGTCGCCATTAATAATGGTATTAATCTTATATCTTATTTCTTCTGGACTATTATCTTCATCCTCTGCACTTAAATTGTCTTTAGTAATCACTTGCTTAGAGTTTTTTGATATCTTTAGAACACTATTGTTATGACTAATGATTGGCGCGTCGTTTATTGGATGGATTTCGATGACAAATGTGAAGTTCTTTGACTCGAAATAATTCGGTAAATGAAAGAAACGGGTATTGAATTCCAGAGTGAATCCAATGGAGTCGTTCCTGTTTTCTGACCCATCATTAGTGTAACGAACTTTTTCTGTAATTAAGTCGTTTAGAGTAAAAACATTTTCAGAAGATATGACAGAATTAGTGTAGTGAGGGGTCAGTGGTCTGTCCCATATTTCCACTTCAAGAATTCCATGTTTTGGAGGTTCTTCTATACGAAAAGTGACTTCACTGTCAGTTATTCCATACTTATGATAGTCTATTACGACATTAATCAAGTTATGAGTGATGAGAGCAGTGCTTCCCTCGGCTACTCTTAGAGGTTGTAATTGCAATATCTGTGAGTCTATGGCTTTTTCGTTGTCTTGTTTTGCATCAAACATTCTTTTATGAAGAGAAGTATTATTATTATTATTATTATTACTATTATTAGTAATAGAAGTAACACATAGAAGATGGTCACAAACACATTTAAATTCATTAAACCCCTCCTGAAAACATTCAGCGCCTGCAACACACACTGAGCTCTTATGAGTTAAACATTGAAACTCCCAAACACAGGCACCAGATTTGATACCCCGAGTAATTTTGGCTTCTCTTAAACTGATTGATTTTTGTCCCATTTTTATATTCTTGAGACACCCTCTGAGTGAAGAGTCGGGTCCCTCAGACAATATCGATTGCAATCCGTGTTTGTAAGCAATCGATTGTTTGTTTGCTTCAATTCCTCCGACAAATAACTGGTGGTTGAGATCAAAATATTTATTGTCTCCCAAACTGGGTCTTAAACTTCGAGGGGAAAACTTATCGATTGATATCTCCAAATACGTCGAACTAAATTGAATGCCAACCGAATGCCAATAACCATCCGTCACAATGATATCTGACTGAAGGACGACCAGTCCGTCCCCATTGTTAAGCGATAACAATATTTTTCCATCGATTATCTCAACAGAAATGAAGTCTGACTGATGTCCTCCATTGCCTTCGTTGTAGAATAGGACCGCTATCTCTGAAGAAGTCTTGATATCAAAGTTAAGTGAACCGCCATTCCTCACTGTATTTGCAAATCCGGGAACTACTATATAACTACCACTTTCAACAAAACTGATTGCATCAGAAGGAGAGGCCTCGAACTCATTACTACATTCAAAAGTTATTCGATGAATTCCGTCTGTTTTGTCGGCTGATTGCATGACATCAACTCCATTGTAAAAGACCTGTTCCAAACAGCCCCGATAATTGTGAAGTTCTCCCAAATAGAGTTCATTGAAGTTTCCTAAACCTCCCAAAAATATACCAAACTTTATGTTGAGCTCAAAAAAATTTCCCGGAATATCCAAAAAATAAGTGTGAAGTTCATCGATAACAAGGGAAAGTTCGGCATCAGTTCGCTGAACATCGACTCTATGCCAGGACAGGTCATTTAATTTTAAATCCTTTGACAATAGGTTAGTCTCTCCCGAACCCAAATTTATTCGAACCTAACGTTTGAAAGTTAAAAAAATTGATTTTTTGCTCGTTTTGAGTGAAGTGAGGAAAGCATACAGAGATTTGTGCCCTCTCTAGAGCTATCAAAAGGTAATCGATAGGTCCAACTGCCAGAAACAGCACAGCATCCGATTGATAGCTTTTGAATCGAAAAGATATAACTGTTGTGCTCTTCGAGTCTTGAAATGGTAGTGATATTAAACTCGAACCATAAAAAGATGCTATAATTTAATTCAAATCATATAATAATATATCAATCGATACAATTGTTATTATTATTATTTTATGAATATATGAATTCCATTGTGGCTTAAGTTTTATAATGTCTTATTAATAAATTGTTGAAGAAGATTTTTAATTTAACCAATAAACTGTCCATGTATTTATAATATAAAATTCTATTAGGCTTATATTTGATGTATGAGGACATAAGCAACTAAAATATTTAGTTTGAAACTAAAACAAACTCTCGTAATACTTATCAAATATTTAATGTTATGTTTAATTTTTGTTTTTTCTATTCCATGAGAATCCGATTTAAAAATTATGAAAAATTAGTTTATATGTAATATAGAAGGTATTGCATATATGACCTGGTAACATTTATTTAATAAAGTTAGTCTGAGCATTATATTTATTTATCAAAAGCATATTTTTGCACCAAGTGTCTTTGGTCAAGTATCCTTAAAGGAAAATGTATGTTAGAATATTTTGAATATATTTTCCACTTGTAATATGGTTAAGAGAGTCACAAATTAGTAAATCAGGTAAATTTATAATCTTATTTATTAGGGCACACCTTATAATGATTTGATTACAAGTTGTGACGAGAAGTGCTCGAACTTAATAAACAATTTAAGCGTCAGAGAAAACTCCTGGGAAATTATCGCAACTTATATTTTTATAGTGGGATTTAATGTGCGAAAGTAAAATTGATCTAACATTGCCATACTAGCACTCAAATCACTTTATTCAGGGCTCAAACTTGCAAGTTATAAAGAATTATCGTTTTAAAAAGTCTTTAATTCAAATTACTATAATTTTGATAATTATTTGATTTAATTATTTTCTTGAATTATATTTTATTTGAATGAATGGATGCAATAAATAAATAAATAAATATTACAAAAATTTAATCTATTTTTGCATTAAATCATTGATAATGTTATTCAGAAGAGTTGTTTCTAATACAATTTTTAGAGTTGTTTTGCTTATCCGTCCAACTAATGCAAGAGCGAAAGTAATGTATGGCTGTAAGGCTGTGCACATTATTTAATCAATTACTATAATACTGTAATTTCTCTTTACACTCTTTTTTGACATAAAACGCTAGAAATTCAATATTTGTATCTTAATAAGAGAGTGAAATTATCATGCTACTTTGAACACAAATTTAATTAAATAATCAATTGAGAAAAGAAAATCGAGAGTCACATACACAGTATATTTGCTTTATTTGTAGGGGAGGGCAACACATCCCAGAAGTCATTGGCTTTACATTCTTTCTTTAGATTGAATGAGATATTTGAGACATTATTTGATTTTAAAATCTATATAAGAGTGGAATCAATGCAAACATTACATCGATTTTAAAGATGATCTAACTTTTAAAGTAATGAAATTCAAATCAATTGAACGAAATTTTATTATAGTTTATCGATAGTAAAGCAATGTTTTGCTAAAACTTTAAACTTTTTAAAATAATAGTAAGAGATGTGTCGGATGTTTGCCCTCCCGTCCAAACGCAGGAAACATAAAGTATTTGACTGATTTTGTTCTAAAGATAGGAACAGCTTTTTATTTGCTTTCATTGCTGTGACTTTACTTATTTAGTCCTAAACCAAACGTATTTATAGTTTAAATGATCATCAATTGGACGAACGACTCATGTCGTCCACAACTACTGGCATTTGCCTGCAGTTCTGATATTGCATTCAAATTGATTTTTTGGTAATGGATTGCAAGCAATGCATTCGAGTGGACAGCCTATGAAATTTGATTGCATTGGCTCTTAATGACTAAAATAGGGAATAAATGTCAATTTGATTGACTCACCACAAGAACTGATTCCGAAACAAATGGAAAATAAGATGAATAAATAAATAGCGATGATATCAACACTCCATTTAGTTAAACAGTTTTTCATTTTATTATTCGTTTGCAATAGTTTTTCACATTTAATATGTTTTTGTATTTCATTTTTTAAATAATTATTTCATTAAATATTTATTTTTATGTAAGAAATGATTGAAATAAGAAAATAATTGCAAAAATGATTTTATCATCAATTAGTGGGTAAAACATATTCAATATATAATATTTATAAACAAATTAAATACAGAACTGTTATAACGCTCTGTGTAGACAACAGAGAGTAAAATCATTTGAAATTATTAGATGTTCTGAAATGTGTGGCAACGCATCACTTCTTCTCTCATCTGAGGACATGAGTTGCGCACAGACTCACAGATGCTGTGGAACTCACTCAAGACTAGTCTACAAACTATTCCATATGTAAACTCGTGTCAGCGCTCTTACACTCGATTTCTTAGTAATATTATATATACATCTATTAAAAGAGGAGTTCATTTGGAGACTTAAGTGTTTCCTAATTTATTATTTATTATTATTTACACAACTATTGTATGAAGTGTTCGACAAATAGAAAAAAACTTAGTTTTTCGCATAACTTGTAACTGAGTAAAAATTGTTGGAAAATAATGAAACAAATATCAAGAGTTGTATTGTTGTCAATAAATTTGGAAATATAGCCTCAGAAGTAACAAAATGAAAATAATACTTAGAATTTTTCTTTCCCAGAATCGATATTTTGGACGTCAATTCATTTAATGTATAACATTCCTCACAAGTGAAGTGATTTGTAATAAATTGAGAAAAAATTCATTTCCTATTTCTTCAATTTTATTTGACACGATATTACAATATTTTCTATTTTTTCTATATAAGTGAAAATAAAAGAATCATATATTAGAAAATACATTTCCAATCCCAATATTAAAGAACGTAATTCTGGAAACATGACTGAAAATTTATTTTGAAAATTTATCAAGTAACAAATTGTAATTTGAAATTTAGAACAAAATGTATGAATTTCAATCGAGAATATACTGACTATTATTTAATATATATTCTAATATATCTTTAAGATAAATATAAATTATAGAAATCTATTATAGATTAATATAATAATAATAAAAGTAATAAAACAACTTCTGTACAATTGAGTTATACAATGTAATAAAATAAGCATGATAAAATTTATGTCAAGTTATTATTTGTTTACAATAATATTAAATCCATTTGTTTAATAGAAGATTGTGCTGTTTTATCGTTGATTAAAATCCTTTGACATCTTTGATATCATTCATTTCGTAAAAACTGTTTTTTCCTAACAATTCATTAAATTTTAGTCAAATATTGAGTTTATAATCGAAAAGTGATTTCTCATTGAAAAATGTTTGCATAGAATACTGTTTTGCAGTTATTTGTCATTAGTTTCGGTCTATTCTATAGAAAAGTAATGAATAGTTATTAGAATAAAATGTTATAATATTTTGTTATCATTGAAATAAAGGGCTTTTGCTGTATAGACAGATCCCATTACAAGTAGTTTTTGTCTGCGACGTAAAGACATTTTAGAATCAGACGCGAAGTCTAAGCTTTGAGGCAAAGATTTAGGGAAAGGTTTGGCACCAAAAGCAAAAGCGTTAGATCTTATCAGTTCGGGCGAAGAAGGACCCGAACCACTTATGTTAAATAGGCTGCACGCGATTCAAAGCGGGGCCGGTATAGTAATTAATTGTCTCACTGTCTCCAGAGTTGGGTAAATCGTAGTTCTCATTTGGCCAATGATTTTCGATAAACAGCTTATAGACCCAACAGCCAACTATACCTCCGATGTGACAACCAATGAATGGGACCCAAAAGTACCCGTAATCGTTATAACTGTCGAAAACACATACATTTAAATAAATTGTTGAATCATTTGATCCAATATTAATGCATTAAACCCTACTTAACAAGAATTCTCTGTAATTCTATCAAAAATGACAGACGAAGGAGAAAACGAGTCATAAATTATTTCATTTTTATCGAATCACTCAAACACTCAAACAATAAGTAATATAAAAGCAATAAATGTTTTTCATCACAAACTCACACATAATTCTAATCATTTGATTAGTTATCAAATTTAGATATTAATTATTGAATTGACATAACTATAAGTTTTTAAAAATCACCTCAATTATTGTCGTAAATTGATTTAATAATTTTACCACTAACCATTTACCATTTATCATGATAATAACTTGTAAATGAAATAAAATTCCTAATCTCAAGAGTAATGATATTTAAATGAATTTTAAGGAAAATTTTGGACAAATAAACAAAATACTTAAATTAATTAAGAAATCACATGTGTTTCAGATGTGTCTCTTATTTATAAATCAGAAGAAAGGTAAGGCAAGAAAGGTTTAACATACGAGAAAACCTCTGTTCCCCATCCAGCCATTGCTGAAAATAATCGAGGGCTAAAATCTCTGGCCGGATTAATAGGACCGCCACAATTATAACCAAAAGCGAATACAATGAGACCCAAATCAGTCATTCCAATAGCAATCGGTACTAAACCTACAATAATATGAAAATTTTGCAAAAATTAATAAACTTTTAATTCAAAAATTTAAATAAATAAATAAAATTCAAACAATTCTCACCCTTAGGACAGGCCATATTTTTCTCGTCAGTTATTGCATTGATCATAAGCAAGAAAAATGCCACTGATACTATCTATTTAAATAATTCTATAATTATATTTATATTCACCAAATAAACGCATATTTGTAATAAAGAATAAAAATATTTATTATTATTGTTATTGTTATTGAAATTAATTTATTTTTATTGATTTAATTAAAATTAATGAAAAATAATGTAATTTCAATTTCATTCCGTAATCAATCGATTTAATTGTGTATCGATTATTTAGAATAAAAATTCAATTCAAATGTAGCGATCATTTTAAGTAATCGAATAAATAAATTTATTTAGTATGGTTAATTTAGCTTTCTACGTTCAGTAAAACTATACCTGATCTAAAATGGCAGTTCCCGTTGAAATTCCATCTGCTGGGAATGTACCGAATATTCCAGCAGTGGCATTTGGGCCAGAAGTTAGCAATTCACCATTATATTTATGAATTATGGCTTCCCTATACACTACATATGTGATAACTGCAGCTAGAAAAGCACCTAGATATTGACCCAGAAAATAGTGGATAACTTTACGCCATGATAATTTTCCGACAGAAGCCATTCCTAATGTAACGGCGGGGTTGACGTGACCGCCTATACTTCCAGTAAAAACAACTTAAATTTGAATCAATTGAACAAAACTATTACCTGAAACTCCTCCGCAAACATATATGGCTGCCGTCAAACCCTAATTATTATAAGAAAAGTTGCAATTTTGATAAGTTGCATTTAATATTGAATAATATAGATAGAGTACCATTCCCCAAACCCAAGGACCGACAGCATGTGCAATTTTTCCTTCGCCTGCGATTGTCATATAGGCCCCACCACTGCATCCAATGCACTATTTTTTTAGAAAAAGTGAATCAAGTCCATTTAGTGAAAAAAGGGTTCTTTATTATTATTTTACTAATTAATTGATATAAAATGATTCCAGGGATGCCGAAGGATTTCGGCTCTAGAGGGGGGTCTAGCAGGGAGTACGCGATCTTGGATTTTCTCTTCCAAAGACGGCGGTCATGTAATGTTAAAGTTTTCGCAAATTTTATGGGGCCCCCTGTTTCTCATCGGATTTAGGCCTATTGTTTTTGCGTCTAGGAGAGGTTAAAGGGTAACCCCCTCCCTATCCGGCATTCCTGAAAAGATTGATTTAATTTTGAAAGACCACTGATTAAGCTGTGATGACCCCTTCTCTTCAATTTGTCACTAAAATGTGACTTTAATATAATTTAAACTAATATTAAGAGGAATAATAGGTGTAAATATGTTTTCTAATCATAATTCAATTGATAAATCGATATAATTGATAAGTATAACAATATAATATCTTTTGCAGAGTTGACCGAACTTTTCGGCACTAGGAGGGAGATCCCCCTATCTAGGGAGTACACAAATAAAATTTCTTCAAAAATAACACTAATTATATGTAATTAATACTCAATTATGGATTTTAATTAATTTTAATATAAATTAATCTACTTTTTACTCATTTTTACCAACTTTTTGAAAATTTTACACAATTTTTATTGCCTTTTTATTTGGAATTTTTCGCCAGACTATTGAGGTGGTAAGATTTGTTTTTCTAGAGGAGGTAAAGGCTCAAATTGGATCCAACATTGTTGATAACATTAAGAAGCAACCATTTAAAACTAATTAATCGTAGTCGTATAAAATAGCTATCAATTAGAAATCTGTTTTAATCTCTGGTACATTTATCTGCTTGTGATTATGTTTTTTTGGTCAAAACACCAATATTGTCATATACTTCAAGTTATGTGATAATGTAGATTCTACATTGTAGAACATGTATGCGGACTTCAAAATAAGTCAATTGGTAAATTGAAATCAAATTAAAATCAAAAAGTAAATTGGTAAAATCTACCTCAATACTATCCAATATTTAATAAGGTCATTTTCCTCACCTTCTCAAAAATTTCAATTTATATAAGTTATATATTAATAAGTTAAAGTCTGATCTTTTATATGTTAAATAATTATTTTAAAAATAATTAAAAAATTGAATCTTAAATAAAATTATATAAACCCATCTTTACACTAACCTAAAAGTATACTTTTTATTTAATTTCTTTAATTTATAACTAATGATAGTCTAAATGACATTAAGATTTATTTATGATCCATATATGAGTCCATTATTTCAATTCAATCATTCATTACAAATATATTAAGTGTTTTTAAAAATTTTGTTTCTAATAATTGAACATGTTTCAACAACTTTATACAAGAGTAAAAAACAGTTAAATAAATAAAATGTTATAGTTTACTTCGAGTTCATAGGATTTAATCTAATATTAGATCCATTCAACTTATATTTATCATTTTTTTGAAAAATTTGAAAAATAAACTTAAAATAACTTTAAATTTAGTAAAAATATTTTCTAAATAAAACAAATTGAAATTTATTTTGTGTCCAAATTGGTATAAACAAAATAAACTTTGAAATAAAATAAAAATTTAACTCAAATGACGGGTTTCAAAGATTTGTTAATACGATGCTTCTAATTCTTATAATTTAAACTTTAAATTGTTAGACAAAAATATTATGAGTTAATTAGCATTCATTCATTCAATTAATATTTTTATTGACCACTTATACTACTATTAATGAGAGTGTGATAGATAAAAGGATAAAGGGTTTAGATCTATATGCAATATATGCAATATTTCACTATTCCTTAAGAATATGTTAACTTGACAATATATACATAATAAAAAGAGAGACATATATATACTCACAGTAAGAGTGAAAGTACCTAAAAATTCTGCCAAAAATTCACGCAATGTTTGGTTTTTGATTCTCAAACTATTCATCTTGTTTTCAAAGTTTAAATTAAATTAATTGTATTCACAATATTCGAGAACTGAATTTATAGATGTTTTCAATACGAGAAGCAGACACTAAACACCTTTTTCCTCAACTGATATTACAGTTTAATATATTGTTCAGAAAATCTATGCATAAATAGCTTACAATAGGGTGTATACTGCGTCTGCGGAATAATAATTTACTAATCATTTTATTATTGAAATATATTTTTTAACAATAAGTTTCTGATATAAATACAAACAAAGCCTCGAATTAATAACTATTAAAATATATTATAAATGAATTATTTCTTTCTTCTTGAATTAATAACAAGCAAGAATTCGCTGTTAATATTGCATTAAGGTATTTGCACCGTAACACTCATTTACAGCGCTAGCACTCAACCAAATAACAAATCTAATTAATAATTACTAATTATATTACATATGTTTTCCTGATTTTAATAGATTTTTTTGATAGAAATGGTTTTTTTGAGATTAAAATCAATTGATATGTAATACAGTCAAATGAGTATAATATGAACCCTCAGTATTATTCTGCATTAATAATAGAGTCTTAATAAGATAAACAGAAACCACAGATATTCTTCCAAAGACTTAATATTTAATTGTAAATGAATGCCATTAGTGTTACTACATTTTATAATCACTGAATTTGTCTGTTTCCACAAAATGACACAAAATGATTGTGACACAAGTTTAAGACAATTGAGTGTCTGTCCCTATAAATGCATGAACTTGATCAAAGATTCTGCTCATATTTTTAATGGAAATATTAATAAATTATTTAAATTCAATTCAATAACAAATTTTTCAATGAAATTCTCATTTAAAGTAATTTTGATAATAAATTATTGAAAATGTGTTTCAAATGATTTATTAGTTTATAAACTTTATATACATTTATACATCAAAAGTAAAGTCAAGTCATCTAACAATAAATGGGCAAAAATTGCTAAAAATACTCATCAAAAGTCATTATTAAATAAAAATCATTCATAAGATCGCTAAACAATGATTACATAAAATCAGAAAATATTCTCTCGATTTTACTTTAATTGATTTTTATATGAGAGGGAGGGAGGGAGAGAGAGAGGGAGAGGGAGGGAGGGAGGGAGAGATCGGAAG